>JBAKBP010008773.1:0-88690 GCA_037953745.1 Lithodes maja
GGGTGTGGGGGATGTTTTATAGTTTGAAGGGGGTGTGGGGGATGTTTTATAGTTTGAAGGGGGTGTGGAGGATGTTTTATAGTTTGAAGGGGGTGTGGGGGATGTTTTATAGTTTGAAGGGGGTGTGGGGGATGTTTTATAGTTTGAAGGGGGTGTGGGGGATGTTTTATAGTTTGAAGGGGGTGTGGAGAGGTGTGTTTCCAAGTGTTGGAGGTAAACTAAAAACACATTGTTAAAAAATGGCTAAAACAAATAAAACTCTCAATAATCTGTGACGCCTGCCAGCGTTGGCAGAATCGCCTCCCGGTAGCCACTAGCGCTCGCCAGGGCAGTGAAATGGGCTACAGTCTATCTACAATGTTGTACTTTCTTTCTTGTGAATCGTCATGTCACAGGCAGTATAGAAGGTCTTTGTTTTCGTCTGTTACAATGCATTATATTTTATATCATCAGTTATAAGTTTAATGTATAAGACTGAATGATACAGCTAGAGAGTGTGAGTGAGTAAGTGCAGGAGGCAGAGGGTAGTACACGTAGTGTTACGTGTTGTCTCGGTGAAGTCATGCCACGGCCGCGCCCTCTGAGTGGCTGGCCGCCTTGCCGCCCTCCTGCCGCGGCAGGAAGCAGTCCCCCCCGCACTCCCTGCTGCCTTTGTGCCTTCCTTGCTCAGAGCTTGCCTGACCAGCATACCCTTCACACCTCCCTTGCCACCTGTCCCCGACTTCAACCTATAGAACACTTTCTCTCTCAACTTCTTACCTCTCATTCTTCCAATCTATTTAACTTCATTACTCCCCTTTGGTTCTGCACGATTTCATATATCGGCCATCGTATTATATGCTGAAGCTCTCAGATATTTCATGTTTAGTTAGGCATTTTGGAGGGGTTACCATTTTGTCTGTAGAGGTTCGACACACTCGCGGTGTCTCCCTACCTATTTATTGGTTGACTGCTGGGCTATTTAATGCTAGACTGGGGTGAGGCTACTGGTGTTGTGATTTCCGATGTGTACCAGGTTTTGTTGAACTTGTACAACCGCAACGGATACGTGGGAAGCCTAGGTTGTCTTTCTGACTGTGTACCTTGTCAGTTTAGCATTGTGTTGCGAGTGAGGGCTTTTGCCTCTGCCACCCAACACTGTGTTAACTCGTTTTGCTTTGACTTGAAGAGGGTCGCCAGGAGAGAGCCAGATACTAGCGATCTGGATCTCTCAAGAGAGCACCCCGTCATTTAACGTAATTTGGCTGCACAGTCTTAAGGACCTCGTTAGGCTACGAGCCGCTTGCTCAGCCATTGTTTCCTAGCCTACGACATCCCAGCTAGACTTTATTCGCCTAGCAGACACCTGATTAGGATTATAAACTCTTATGTTATGTATGCAGCATTTTTATTCACGTTGATTATAAGCCTTGGTTGTTGTGGAGTTGCACAACCCGAGCAGGCTTTTGCGTTGCCTGAGGAAGTACTTCTTTTGTTGTTGGAGATAATACTATTGCGCATTTATCATTATTCCCGTGCCAGTTAACACTGTATGTCCCTACACTTGTCATATCTTGTTCCTGCTTTATATAACAGTTCAACATCCGATTGGATCATCTTAAGCAGCATCAGACTTTCTTCCGAAGATTCCTGTTCGATGCTTTAGGACTTTCATTCACTTTCTTTAATATAGGAGTGACAGTTTATTATTGTTTAGAGTAACTTTAATGATACCTTCTTCTTGTTTGCATTAAATCATTCCAGTGATTTAATTAAGCTCTCTATCTTTTTCCTTGTATACATTATTAATGTAATTGTATGTTGTTGTGATCAGGCTGTATCAGAGATCATCAGCCTGTAGTAGTAGTGCATTTATACCGAGTTATAGGATACCCCGCTATCGCAGATTTAACTCTGGAGGGTATAGGTGTTTTTGTGCGCCGGCATTATAAGTTCGAGGGTTGGATCTAGTGTTACCGTTGTGGCTGTGTGCCTTTCTAGTCCAATGATTAAGAGCCCTTGTTTTATACGAGTCCCGGTCGTGACAAATGGCGACCTTGCTCAGAATTTTGTGAACTTAGAGAAATATTGCAGGAGTGTTGTGGTCATTTGTTTTTTGTTTAAAGGAATATAGTGGACACGGATTTTTTTTTGGCAAGTAGTATAACACTTAAGAGTCTTCAAGCAGTTTTGAGTGAATAGTGCTATGTGAGAGTTTAGGTACTTTTTTTATAAACGTTGAGAATTTTCGGTGGACATTATGTCGGACGACGGATCAGTACATAGTGAGAGCACAGGCGAGGAGGTGGAGAAGGTGGAGAGGCCTAGCGGCGCTCGGGTGGTAAACAGTGAGGAGGATGCTCTGATATTTTTGGAGGAGCCGGTGTCAGTGGATCGTGTGTCGGGGCTAGACCGGTACGGACTACAGTGTGTAGCCGCGGTCTTAGGGTTTCCCGGTACTAACAGTTTGTCGAGAGGTGAGCTGGTTATCTGTGTGCTTGGTGGGGTGAGTGGGGCTTCGGGTGGAGTGGGAGCTGGGGCACCTTCTGCCCAGCCCCCATTCCACTCGACTCCTACCATGGCGCCCCCTCGGGCTCGGGAGCCGGGTTCGTTCCCGCAGACCGATGCCCGCTGGCGGTTGGGCATGCCTCTAGGTGATTCACGGGTTGGGTCCCCAATAGTAGCACCCCCTCCTCAGGGTTTGTCTTCCGAGATGTTGTTTCAGCTCGAGCTCGCCAAACTTAACCAGCAGGCTGAGCAACGAAAGTATGAGTTCGAGCAGCGAAAGTATGAGGCTGAGCTCAGGCAGCAGCAGCGGCAGCGAGAGGTTGAGTCTGAGGAGAGAAAAGCCATTTACTGTGCAGACAAAGATCTTGAGAAGTCTAGGATGCAGTCGACAGGGCAGCGTCTCGGTTCTGGGAATCGAGGTCTTGATCAGTCTTTATCGCACCTGCTCAAGTTGTTCCCTGTATTTGATGTGTCGGGTGTCACTGAATTTTTCATGCGTTTTGAGAAAAAGTGCCGGGAGGACCAATGGCCTGAGGATAAGTGGGCAGCCCTTGTTTCCTCTAGGTTGGTTAGCAAAGGACTCAAGGCATATTATGATGCGTTGCCCATGGAGTCTTGCGTCGATTATGAGGTATTGAAGGAGGCTGTTCTGCGGGCGTACGAGTTACAACCAGAGACGTACAGATTGAAGTTCCGGGATGTAACGAAGGGTCATGAGTGCACCTTTCTTGAACATGCCCAGGATCTGTCCGATGCATTTAGAAACTGGCTGCGTTCTGAGAAGGCATCGACGTTTGAGGAGTTGAAACAGCTGATGCTTCTAGAACAATTTTTCAGTGTACGGGCAGCGATCTGACGTTGAATCTTAAAGAAAAAATCCCGAAAACTCTTCAGGAGGCAGCTGAGATGGCTGACCTTCGGTTATCTTTGATTCGTGGGTGCAGTTCTGCACAGAGAAGTGATGCAGGCAATAAGGAGCGTAACCCTCCCCCTCTCCGAAACACTGATACACATAATTACACTAAGAACAAGAGCAACGACACCAAAACTAACCATAAACCTAGTACCGTACCGTTTAGAAAGGGTCCGGGTCCTTCCTCACCTCAAGGGAAGCCCAAGGGAAAGCTAGAGTGCTTCCATTGTCATAAGGAGGGGCATTTTGCAAGAGCCTGTCCAAGCAAGCCACCTAATGCAGTTGTGTCTTTGGCTCGCAACATTGGGGTGTCCCCGAAGTCTTCTGAGTTTGTCCGGGGTATAACGTCAGAGGCTGGGACACAGCCAGTGGAGAAGAATCCGGAAGGCTCGAACCCTGTCTGCGATGTCTTTTGTGACCATCGAGGGCGTGGCTGCATGAAGTGGGCTGGTAAGAAGCATGGAGTTGAGCTGTTGCGAGACACGTGTGCCTCTCAGACTTTGATGAAGAACTTTACTGGTAGACCAATAAATGCGGCACGGGTGGTTGTGGTGCAAGGTATCAATGCTATCAGGTCATACCCGTTGGTCAGGATGGAACTGGAGGTAGATGGTGTGACACGAGAGTTGGATGTTGGAATTGTGGAGAACTTGCCTGTTGGGGGCGTCGACCTCCTTCTCGGCAACGACTTTGCGGTGCCTACTTCTGAGGTTTCACCATTGGTCGTTGCCGAGAAGCCGGCCGACGTGAGTAGGGAGGAACAGGAGTGGGTAGAGAAGTGTCAAGTACAACCTATGTCGTGCGTTGTTACAAGAACTCTTGCATCCAAAGTTTCACAGCCTATTCCTCAGTCTTCTGATCAACGGAGGAACGGTTGGAAGAAGACGGCTAATGTTGGTAAAAGTTTGGAGAGTTTAGTACTAGCAGCTCTTCTTGGCGACTCAGTATTGGCACCATTGTTGGAGTCTGGAGAAGCCCCAGGACCTGTCTCAGCTAGTGAGGAGGTAGGACCGGAAGAGACTCCGAGGCAGCAATGTTACACACAGAGAGAAAAAAGGGTTGCTCAGTTTGATATTGGGGGAGGACATGGGTTGCTTCGGAAGCATTTAGACAGGTTGGCTCCCTCGGATATTAGTAAACTGCAGTTGGAGGATCCGGAAGTCCAGAAGTGTGGTAATGGTGCTGTCGAGCTCGAAGAGGACGGGGATGCAAAGCCAGGAGATTTGTTTATATTGAGGGAATATTGTATCGGCGATTTCAAGACCCGAAGAGAAGTTGGGAGGGTGGGTCAGGAGTGGTAGACCAGCTGGTTGTGCCGAGGGCGTGCAGGGATAGCCTACTAAGGTTGGCCCACGATGTGCCGTTGGCAAGACACTTGGGAGTACGCAAGACGGTAGCGGCTTTGGTGAAGTTGTTTTGGTGGCCAGGTTTAAAAGCACAGGTTGTGTCATGGGTGGCAATGTGCAGTACCTGCCAGAAAGTGGGGAAACCTAACCAATGCATCCCAAAGGCTCCGTTACAACCTATTCCTGTCATGGGGCCCCCCTTCAGTAAGGTAGTTATAGACATGGTTGGTCCCCTCCCTCCTACTAGTGCTGGTAATAAATTTCTCCTGACGATAATGCATGTAGCGTCCCGTTATCCTGATGCATACCCCATGAGGAATGGCATGTGTGACGTTAACCACTCCGTTAGAACCGCATGGCTTGTCCTACAGTGACTCGCTAGGATCGCCAGGGCAGTGGATGGGGCTACAGTTTATGTATTAGAGTGTGCTTTATTTCATATGAAAGCTCGTGTCATGGGCAGTCCAGAAAGGCTCTTTGTTTTCACCCATGTCAAGGCTTTATATATTTAATTGTAAAGTATATGTTTTATCATTAACTAGTAATGATGGGATCTGGGAGAGAGAGAGAGAGTAGAACAGAGTGAGAGGGAGCGCGCAGTGTTTTTGTCCCGCTCGATGACGTCACGGCTGGCTGCCTCGTGGGGGTTGGTTGAGAGAGGTTCTTCCCATGCTGTTAGCTCTCTTGCTAGTGGCTAGTGGACTTGCAACCGCTTTTTTCCCACGCGGCTCGAGCTGGTGCGAGTATATATACAGTTCCTCGCCACTCTCTCCCTCAGATCTGGTTTCTAGAACGCATCCATCTTTTTCACTTGCTACCTGTCCCCTGCTCCGTACCTGAGAATCTTTTCCTCTGCCTACCTCTCTCTTTTTTCATATCTTTCACCACCTTGTTATTAATATTATACCCCCTCTGGTTAACTCTGCAAAATCAGCTTCATGCTGGCCAGTTGTATTGTGCGTTAAGGTCTGATATAACCCATGTATGTTAGTCGTTAAGATAAGTGGATCACGAAGCATTGGTTGGCATTCATATTGTTTAGTACTGCTTCCCTTAATTATTAGTGTTCTGCTGGATTAGATAATGCTAGACTGGGAGTCTGATATTATAAGGTATTGTTTCCTATGAGTGCTGGCTTTAGTTAAACGCTGCACGACATACCTGAGAACTGGAGTTGATTGAGTAAATTCTAGTCTGTGTGCCATTGAGAATAGAGCATGCACGAATGAGGGCTTTTTGCCTATACCATTCTGCACTGTTCTAGTCTCGATTGTTTGTCTTTGAGGTACACCAGGAGAACGCTTAGTACTTCGGTATTAAGGTTTCTCAAGAGAGCTACCCTTCATTATAACGTAATATTTGACGCACAGACTTGAGATTTGCACTAGGCTATGCAGCATGCCATGCGCACCAGTATCTCGTATCATTGACTCTAGCTAGACTTTATCAGTCACAGTAGACATTAAGTATATTAACCTAATTACTCTTTTTATGCATACCCATTTATGATTACACAAGCATTTCGCAGCCTAGTTTGATGTATCGAGACACAAACGACTTAGGCTCTTTTTGTTGATAGGAATACTGCATTGTCGTGGCGATTATTATTATTGTTGTAGTGTTTAGGATATTCTTGGCTCCGACGGCATTATATATTCTGCCTTTTTGTGTGTATAGCCTGCACGAGCATTGTTCCGCTGCCTGCCTTTTTTGGGTTCCATTTCCGATACGAGCATCTTTATAGCATCTAACATTTAAAGAAGATTCCTTGTTAGTGTTGAAGGACTTTAGTGCACTTTCTTTCATGCAGGAGTGCCTGACATTTATTGATTAAAGTAACGTAAGCTGTAACTTCTCTTACCACCTTACTTTGCATACCATAACCAAGCACCTTCGGTTATAGGTAGTAATAGGCTGTTTTCACATAACATTAAGCCTAGAGTAGACGCACATTTATTGAGAGTTTGATAGCCTATTATTGCATATAGAACTCTGTAGAGTATTTGTGTTCTTTGTTCACTGGGAATATACATCAGAGGTTGGAGCTAGCGCTTTCCGTTGTAACATTTATGCCATTACTAGTCCAATGAATAAGAGCCCTGATATATTTGAACCCCAGTCGTAACACATGGCAAAGACGGTGGTTAGGAACTTGCTTTTGTACTTTTCCCGGTATGGTTATCCGCAGGAGATACAATCTGACCAGGGGTCTAACTTTACCTCGAACATATTTACACAGACAATGCAGCAACACGGGATTAATACTGTAGTGTTGTCGGCTTATCACCCTGAGAGCCAATGGGTGTTAGAGAGGTGGCATTCGACCTTAAAGAGTATGCTCCGTTGTTATTGTCTGGAGAATGGTAAGGACTGGGACTTGGGTTTGCCCTACGTATTGTTCGCTGCGAGAGAGGTACCTGGTGAAAGCCTCAGGTTTAGTCCAAAAGAGCTTGTTTTTGGTCATCGCATCAGAGGCCCTCTCAGCATGGTTAAGGAGATCTGGGAGGGTACTACTAAGCCGTGTTCGCTATTGAAATATGTCCTCGAAAGCAGGGAATGGATGTTGAAGAGCTTGGAGTTGGCCGGTCGGAACCTGGTGGGATCCCAGGCCCTGATGAAGGACAGGTACGATGAGAAGGTGAAACTCCGGGAGTTTCAGGTGGGTCAAGAGGTGTTGATCTTGCTACCTTTGGTGGGTCATCCCTTATCCGCCAAGTACGCTGGTCCTTATACGGTGGTGGAGAAGATCTCAGATCTTGACTACCTGGTGGCCACTCCAGACAGGAGTTAGAAAAATCAGTTGTGCCACGTAAATCTGATGAAGGAGTATGTGAGGCGCCCCCCTGAGCCTCTCACTGTCCCGGTGATGACTTGCAGCGGTCAAGGTGGAGAAGGAGGAAGGGACAGTCATGCTCATGTGGAGGATAATTGGGATTGTCATGTCTCCGCAGACCAGTGGGCGGGGAACTCGAGACAGGTGGCTCACGAGGCTCTAGAGCACCTGCCTGAGCAACAGCGTGTAGCTGTGCAGCACCTGTTCGGTTCATACCCTGCTGTGTTTGCGGAGCACCCAGGCCTCACAACTCATGCGGTGCATGATGTGGATGTAGGAGATCACCCAACCTTTAAATCAGTGCCATACCGAGTCCCTCCTATCAAACTCCCAGCACTCAGGGACGAGTTAGCGTATATGTTGGATCGGGGCCTGATAGAAAAGGGTGCAGTTAGGTGGACATCTCCCTTCACTCTGCAGCCCAAGCCTGATGGGAATGTTCGTTTTTGTGTTGATTTCCGGCGGTTAAACGGTTTAACCCCCACCAATGCTTACCCCCTTCCTCGTGTGGATGACAGTGTCGACAAGATCAGAAAGGCACAGTATTTGACCAAGGTAGACCTAGTGAAAGGTTACTGGCAAGTGCCGCTGTCGGAGCGAGCGAAGGAGGTTTGCGGGTTTGTGGTGGATGGTAACACCTACCGTTGTAACGTCATGCCCTATGGACTCAAGAATGCACCAGCGACATTGCAGAATCTGATGAATGACCTAGTAGCAGAAATCCCTAACTGTACTGTGTATTTAGACGACGTGATAATTTATGACGATGACTTTGAAAGTCACTGTGCACACATTGAAGCCTTGTTTAACAAGCTTAGTGAAGCAGGCTTGGTGGTGAATCTGAAAAAGTGTGACTTTGGAAGGGCAACTGTGCAGTATCTAGGATTTATGGTCGGGAGAGGCCAGGTTTGCCCTCCTCAGAATAAGATACAGGCTATCAATCAGTTCCCTAGACCGACCACCAAGCGGCAGATTATGAGGTTTTTGGGCATGATCGGGTACTATCGCCGCTTCATTCAAGGATATTCAACTGTGTTGGCACCTCTGACTGACTTATTAGCGAAGGATAAGAAGTTTCTGTGGGCGCCGGAGTGTGAAAAGGCATTTTCCCTTGTCCAACACCTTTTATGCACTCATCCAATACTCAAGGCCCCAGACTTCGACAGGCCGTTTCAGATGGCAACTGATGCCAGCAGGGTTGGGGCTGGTGCCGTCTTGATGCAGACAGACGAAGAGGGCCTGGAACACCCAATAATTTTTTTCTCCAAAAAGCTTAATTCGGCCCAGAAGAATTACTCAGTGGTTGAGAAAGAATTACTGGCGATAGTGCTGGCGCTCAGGCACTTCGAGGTGTATGTTCCGGCCTATGGACCAGTCGTGATAGTGTATACTGATCACCACCCTCTTAAATTTCTCATCAGTTTCACAATCGGAATATGAGACTGACACAGTGGTCGTTGATGTTACAAGAGTACAATTTAGACATTCGCCATGTTGCCAGTAGTGATAACGTGATTGGTGACTGTTTATCGAGGGTGGAGGATCCGAGTTAGGCTACCACAGGCATGCAGGTTTGTGTGGAGTAAAATTGGCTTGCCCCTGTAGAGCAGCCGCCAAAAACAACATTAAAATTAAATAAAAAAATCACATAAAAACTCTTTCTTTTGATAGTTAATTGTAAGTTGCCAATGTTATAGCTAAAGTCCTAAGTTGAACCTGTCTTTCACTTAGTAGGCTGGGCTCTGTGAAGCTCGCTCAGGGAGCATAGCAGGCTAAATTATACTATTGTGTTTGGGAGGGGTTATAAGATTTTCTTTATGTTGATATGTTGTTTTATGTAAGACTTGAGCCTTGCATTTCATTTCTGGTGGAGTGGCTATGTGTGACGGGTCTTGTCGGCATTCTGCCTTGTCAGATATCGTGCTCGCCTAATGTTGAGCGTCCTATATCTTGGGCGGGGTGTGACGCCTGCCAGCGTTGGCAGAATCGCCTCCCGGTAGCCACTAGCGCTCGCCAGGGCAGTGAAATGGGCTACAGTCTATCTACAATGTTGTACTTTCTTTCTTGTGAATCGTCATGTCACAGGCAGTATAGAAGGTCTTTGTTTTCGTCTGTTACAATGCATTATATTTTATATCATCAGTTATAAGTTTAATGTATAAGACTGAATGATACAGCTAGAGAGTGTGAGTGAGTAAGTGCAGGAGGCAGAGGGTAGTACACGTAGTGTTACGTGTTGTCTCGGTGAAGTCATGCCACGGCCGCGCCCTCTGAGTGGCTGGCCGCCTTGCCGCCCTCCTGCCGCGGCAGGAAGCAGTCCCCTCGCACTCCCTGCTGCCTTTGTGCCTTCCTTGCTCAGAGCTTGCCTGACCAGCATACCCTTCACACCTCTCTTGCCACCTGTCCCCAACTTCTACCTATAGAACACTTTCTCTCTCTCTCAACTTCTTACCTCTCATTCTTCTAATCTATTTATCATAACTCCCCTTTGGTTCTGCACGATTTCATATATCGGCCATCGTATTATATGTTGAAGCTCTCAGATATTTCATGTTTAGTTAGGCATTATGGAGGGGTTACCATTTTGTCTGTAGAGGTTCGACACACTCGCGGTGTCTCCCTACCTATTTCTTGGTTGTCTGCTGGGCTATTTAATGCTAGACTGGGGTGAGGCTACTGGTGTTGTGATTTCCAATGTGTACCAGGTTTTGTTGAACTTGTACAACCGCAACGGATACGTGGGAAGCCTAGGTTCTCTTTCTGACTGTGTACCTTGTGAGTTTAGCATTGTGTTCCGAGTGAGGGCTTTTGCCTCTGCAACCCAACACTGTGTTAACTCATTTTGCTTTGACTTGAAGAGGGTCGCCAGGAGAGAACCAGATACTAGCGATCTGGATCTCTCAAGAGAGCACCCAGTCATTTAACGTAATTTGGCCGCACAGTCTTAAGGACCTCGCTAGGCTACGAGCCGCTTGCTCAGCCATTGTTTCCTAGCCTACAACATCCCAGCTAGACTTGATTAGCCTAGCAGACACCCGATTAAGATTATAAACTCTTATGTTATGTATGCAGCATTTTTATTCACGTTGATTGTAAGCCTTGGTTGTTGTTGAGTTGCACAACCCGAGCAGGCTTTTGCGTTGCCTGAGGAAGTACTTCTTTTATTGTTGGAGATAATACTATTGCGCATTTATCGTTATTCCCGTGCCAGTTAACACTGTATGTCCCTACACTTGTCATATCTTGTTCCTGCTTTATATAACAGTTCAAAATCCGATTCGATCATCTTAAGCAGCATCAGACTTTCTTCAGAAGATTCCTGTTCGATGCTTTAGGACTTTCATTCACTTTCTTTAATATAGGAGTTACAGTTTATTATTGTTTTGAGTAACTTTAATTATACCTTCTTCTTGTTTGCATTAAATCATTCCAGTGATTTAATTAAGCTCTCTATCTTTTTCCTTGTATACATTATTAACGTAATTGTATGTTGTTGTGATCAGGCTGTATCAGAGATCATCAGCCTGTAGTAGCAGTGCATTTACACCGAGTTATAGGATACCTCGCTATCGCAGATTTAACTCTGGAGGGTATAGGTGTTTTTGTGCGCCGGCATTATAAGTTCGAGGGTTGGATCTAGTGTTACCGTTGTGGCTGTGTGCCTTTCTAGTCCAATAATTAAGAGCCCTTGATTTATACGAGTCCCGGTCGTAACAAATAATTAAACAAAATACCTTAATAACCCCCAAGTCGTTGCACCAGATAGTGATAAAACTTAATTGAATCGTCTAGTAGTAGCTAAAATAAAGTTTAAAGGACGGCACCGGTACAGAAAGGGTTAACGGTCAAGAGTGTATACGCATAGAAAAACATTCCTATAGAATTAAGAGTTAAGGGTACATCACACAGTCAGGAGTGCAAGCTAGTGGGAGTCTAACAGGAGTCACTAGGAGTCGCTAGAATCACTAGGAGTCATCGATTTTCACCGCTAGCGAGTGGGAGTCTAACAGAAGTCGCTAGGAGTCGCTAAAGTCACTAGGAGTCATCGATTTTCACCGCGAATAGGCCCGCGAGTCCGAATTGTCCCCTACTCCTAGTGACTCTAGCTCGCACTCCTGACTGTGTGATGTATCCTTTAGAGGTAGAGACATAGTTCTTGTTTTATAGGCATCCTTATTTATTGCCCTAAGTCTGGATATATATATCATAGCTGCATAGTTCGCTGAATTATATGTTATGCGCGTATGTAGTGAACCAAATATTTTCCGCGAATTTTTTCTGTAACGGGGATCAAAATATTTGTAAAAAATAGAATATTGGAGCTACATTGATTATGATGATAATATTGGAAATAAAATAAAAATACTATTTAAAGTTGTCCTAAAATGTCTGTATTGTCATTGATATTATCTATGAAATTGTCCGTCAAAATATGCACGGACGAAAAATGTCCATTTACACGGTTATAATTTAAAGTTTTGATTGTTTTTTTACACTAGTATTATAGAATAACCTTTGCTCTTTCTTGTCATGAAAGAAAACGTACATAAAAAACAATTCTTATGGAGAAAAAACGACCGTGCGTTAATATTTTGGTTCGGTGGCTGTACTATAAAACCAAGAAACAATAATTTTAGATTTATATATATATAAAATCAAATAATGATTATAAAATGTTTCTGACTCCACATTCAAATAGAGCGGAAATGATATGTGTGGTTTCATATACAATAAATCTACCGAAAAATGTACAAATTTATCTTGAAGGGAGGTATAGGGGGTGTTTTTCTAAGCTTGATGGAGGTCTAGCGAGGAAATAAAACAAAAATGAATACATGAATTAACCCGTTCAGTACCAGCGACGGCAGAGAGCCGTCAGTAGATAAATCACTCCCCAGTCCCAGCGATGGCTGCCAGCCGTTGGTAATATACGATCCTTGTAACTGCCAGTATTAGGCAGTACCGGGTACCACAACGTTTGAGCACTGCTCTAAAACCTTGACAACACTTCTCAGCTTACATCCAAGCCCCCACATGCTGGGAGAGGCAGTATTCCTCCATCTTTTGAGGTGGGAGGTTGTTATATCTTGCCTTTGAAGCCATTTTGGCCACATTGCTTGGGACTAGGGGGTACATATATGCTAGTACCCTATGGTACAGTAGGGGTTAATAGACCCCCAAAACACCCACTGTCCCTTTAACCCTTTCTTTACTGACGACACCCTATACATTTTATTCTAGCTATATTTAGACGATTATGTGCAGTTTAAGAAGGATCTGTGGTAGTAAAAAGGGTTAAGCGAGATAGTACGAAGCCTGTTATTTGCTGGAGGCCCTTTATAACCTGAGTACAGTCGTCTAATAGTAGCCAGAATAAAGTTAAAAGGACGACACCGGTTCAGAAGGGGTTAAAGGTTAGGTTCTCAGCTATGGTAACCAATATATTACACACCACAAGGATTTGGCTTAAGGGGGTACTACTCACTTTTTATGGACCCCCTTCTCCCTCATATTTAGCATATTAGTTTTGAGATTTTAAGATTTTCGTGCCGTTAGTTTGTCGATTTTAAGACCTTTCGACCCATTTCTTCGTCAATGTTAAGACCTTTCGTGCCACTTTTCCTGTCTTTTTCCTGGCGAGCGAAAGCGAGCCTGTAATTTTAGAAGGAACCGGCCTTCGGCCTGGACATTTTTCTACCGAAAAATTTACAAATTTATCTTGAAAGGGGGTCTAGGGGGTGCGATTTTAAGTTTGATGGAGGTCTAGCGAGGAAACTAAAAAATAAAAACATTAATAAATACAGACCAAAAACCAAGCACTACCCCGTTAAACTTACTTGTACAGTCGCGCAAATAAGTCATGTTTCGGCACCAAGTATTTTTGTATTAATAATTGGTATCAGCAATATTTAAGCTTCATTTCTTCATATCGAGTGAAATATATAAACATATATCTACACTTACTCACCCTATTCAACATCTGACAGACATTAATACAGCACAGAGCAAGCCAAACATAATGACAGCTGGGACATGACTTATTACGGTATATCACTGTAAAATTATATTACACATTTGATAATTATAATTATTGAATTTATTTATTAACAATTGATACATGTAGGCTACACGGATTATGGAAATAAATGAAGCTATATAAAACAACATCTATCTACATATTGTCGGACGCCTTACTCCCCTTAATGAGGGTGGCCATACACAGAAGGCCCCCAAGCGGACCCATTCCCTGTTAGAGGGACAACCCGAGCCAGTTTACTGAAGGACTTACAGGATTGACCACTCAATTTAGGATACGCCCGACCCCGAGGCCCTCCATGTATCTTTTCAGCACTATATTTCTACAGTGGTGTTCGGCTAGTCCATCCACTAACCTGCCTTACCCTTAGGTATGCAGTACAGATTTGCATCAGGTTTACTCCCCTAGACAGATTGCCAACCGAGGCTGACGAGTCCCATCCACCCGGATTTTTATAAGGTTGTCTCCCCTAGATGGGTTGCCGACCAAGGCTAACGAGTCCCATCTACCCAGAATGATCCAAATGTAGCTGAACTCAAATATAAAAGACGTCGCCGGTACAGGAGGGGTTAAGGTGGGTCATCGGCTTTTTCTTTATTGTTCTCTCCTTTTCGCCCTTTCCCTGGCTTGTATGTACAGTCTACCGCACTTATAGCGCGTACAAAGAATGCGGAGAAAATTATTGCTGGAAACTTTCCAAAATACACCCGCCCACTACAGTCCCTGCCATCCTAACTCGACCAAAAGGACTCGCTGTTTCGTTTTGAATGTGGGAAACGAGAAATTACCTCTCCCACCTACCTACCTACCTACCTACCTACCTCTCTCTCTCTCTCTCTCTCTCTCTCTCGGTTTACCCTTGTTAGATTTGTTTTCGGGTGGGGTGGGGTTTGGGAAGCGTCTCGCCAGCAAAAATAGGTGCATATATGCTTATAACCTCTCTTGAGTACTCTTCTGTAATATACAGGAAAGGTAATGTTAATATTGCCTCTTACAATCTAAAGAAGAGAACTGTCTCACCATGCTATCAGTTACGTATGCTCTATTACTGATACCGTATCTATCTTCTTGTTCATTCACATTACTTGATACGACAACCCTTATATAAGGATTAGCCGGGAACATGAGCGAACGACTACAGACCGTCAGCATAATGGAGGGAGGATGGACAGGTTACTGAATATAGTCCAATGAAAAATGTGTAGTTTTACATCCCTTTCTAATGTGTTTTATATACTGTATTACTCTAAGATAGTGTAGTACTTTCTCCCAACTTTGGTAAAGTCTAGAAATAATATTCACCGAAAATCCCGTGATTTCTTTACATTATCAATAATATGAGCAAAGGGCTCCTACTCCTACATGATAAGATGAATCCTATGCATGGTTTATGTTAATGGTTTTAATTGCCCTATGTGACCGACATTATTTAAAAACCTACTTTACATAGCACATACTAAACCAATTTACTATTATTTATGAGTTCCTCTTGCCTAGGTATAACAAGAGCTGAAAGATAAATATATTCAACCTGCATATTCCATCTGACATAGTCGATTAATAAGTAACTGAATTAATTAAAATAAAAACACTGTTAGCTGTATCCTAGGATATGATTGCAGTATCCCTTTGATGATCAGTACGGGCTCCTTTCACTTATGACATGCTCTCCTAAATACTATTTTTATCAATAATAGTATTACTAGTAGAACTAAATAAAATATCATATCATTCTTGCTAAAACAGCTTCCCATAAGTTATGCGTGCTCAACCGTCACTGTGGTTTCTTCACCCGCGCACAGCTTCTTGTTCTGTAAAGGGGCAATGTGCGCCCATGTATCGAGTAGTGTTCGCATGTGCCCTGGGACAAATGTCCGTGGCAGGATTAGATGTTAGTAGGAGGCAGTTGTTAGTAATATAATAGAGAAAAACATATATTAATTTACAAATGCAGTCAGTCGTGGATTTAAGGCAAGGTGTTTGTCTAGGCGAAGTTTAAAAGAATCAACGGTGCTGCAGTTTATGACATCTTGGGGAAGCCCAATATGCGATATGAGTGCAGGTTCCACTCATATTGCATTTCTCGAAAGAGTAGTTTCAAAAGTATTTCGCCTCATCAATTCGCTTCTTCTTACTAATTCCCTACACGTTCTTTCTACACACCGCAATGTTGCTTCTCTTTCACTCTTCTATCGCTATTACAACAATCAGTGTTCTTCAGATCTCTCTCAGTGCATACCTTTTCGGCGGGTGTGAGCCATTCGACTTTCAACACAGTACCACTTATGTGCTGTCCAACTGTCCAACCCAAGAATTAGCAAATGTTCTCAGTCTTTCTTCTACTTAACACGAACTCAGAAACTCTCACCACCAATCAATGTTTCCTTCATCCTCTGACTTAGATTGCTTTAAGCTTAGTGTGTTCAGTATATTGAACCCAACGTCCATTGAATTTGGCTATCTGTCACTATTTTGGCTTTGGGGGCGACACTCGTTACAGGGCAGCATGCCTTTTGTCTCCTTCTTACACATAGAACAAAAAATAGTAATATATGAGCTGGAGTTTGGAGAACAGGTTTAGAATTTATTAGAGTTTCATATGAATAATGTTGAGGTAGAGTTTAATGTATCATCATTACTATTATTATGAATATTATATTACAGTAGGTCGGGGTGGAAGAATACAAACAAAATACGATGCTGGCGGCAACACTGGCAAATCTAGATATCATTAGTGCTTAAGGTGTGTGAGAGACTGATTTGACCGTGGCAACAAATATACTCATTATAACATATTATACACTTTTTATATCGACAGTCACATACTTTAGTACAATGACTATTATATTGAAACTTTCGTACCATATTGTTATTGTTCGACAGTGGATCTTATTTAGAGCATCTGTAATAGTTTATGGGGCATATGTTGAGATAGTGCATACCGGTACCTACGGCGCTTATCTCCTACACTTCACCTTTGGAACCTGTGGTAACTAACCCAATGCAGGGGTGTTACATTTTTTGGGTTACCACAGTTTGTCACCCCAGATGGAACGTCACAACGACCCACTTATACCAGGTTACTATTATGCTGCTGTCTCAACAGAAGGATTTGGGTGTGAATAGACCCGCGCGGGGTTGATCTCTCGACCTTATGAATTTGGGTCCACTATACCACTGGAAACCATCTATAGATCTCCCTCCTATTCTAATACGACAAGCCCTATGTAATATGGCACTATAGATAGTTAGTATTTAATGAGTATAGAATATTAGATACAACACGTTTAGATAGTTTCATATTCACTATTCCCTTTCTCCATCTCTATACTGTATAATTATGTCCCTCTCTCATACTCTATAATCTTCTCTCTTCTTCTTTGTCATCCTAGAGTAGCGTGGCAAATCAAAATGTAATTTGAAAAGCAGCTACAGGACTTAAGCACATCAGAATAGATTGGTAAATATTACGACATTACAACGTTAATTTTAAGAACAAACGAGTAGGTATGGAATGGATTTTGCACGGCGATTCCGAACCTTGTTGGCAATTAAATGATGGTAATGTGACCAAGTAAATTAGTTACTAGTGTGTATTATATTATCATATTAATAGTAACCCATTACAGTCTTATATAGCCTATAATGTAAGAGACCTATCAAATCATTTCACAATATGATTTTTTATATGTAAGCTTAATGTTTGCAAATATAACCTATCAGTTGCTTATAGTTGCCCTATATTTTATTCATAGCAAAAATAGGTTAATCATAATAACACACACACACATACTATATATCTATAGATAGATAGATAGATATATAAATTAATACAGAGAGACAGGGAGAGGGAGAAATCTATAGTTGTAGAAATATTATACATTGTGTGTGTGTGTGCGCGCGTAAACACACTTAGAGAGAGAGAGAGCGCGCGTCTCGGTTCATATTCGAACCAGCGATTACTTGGAGAAATTAGTGTGAAAGGGGGAGGGAGTTTTTAGACAGTTGCCAGCCAATATTTTTCTTCTCTGGCTTGTACGCGCTATAAGTGCGGTAAACTGTACATGAATTATAAGAATATACCCTTCTTTAAATAACTGTATTCTATGAAATTACCAGTAAAAATGATTCATAAAATTAAATTATAAATTAACAAAAATTTAACCTCACAATAATACGAGAAACTTGCTCACCGACAATTGCTGGAAAACGCGCTCGTGTGACACTGGCTGTGTACAGTTGAAGAATGATATGTGGTAGTAAAAAGGGTTAATTAAAATAGTTCGAAGCCTGTTATTTGCTGGAGGCCTTTTTATAAGCTGAATAAAATCATGTAAGATTAGCCAGAATATAGTTAAAAGGACGGCACCGGTACTGAATGGGTTATTACTACAGCTTTGTTAAGGTTCAGTAATTAACAAGTTGTACCTTCAGTCTATTTTTCGATGTTAATGCAAAATAATGACAAGATATTACGAGAAAAAACTTTCTCATCTCGAAAATTGCCGGAACAAACGCTTGTGAGACACCGGCTTAAAGATTATATAAAACGAGCACTTTTTCTGTCAATTTTATCTGAGCAAGTTTTTATCTGCTTGATATTTTCTCAGTGAAATAGACAATTAAACTGTGTGTATACGATTATAAGACACCGTAATATTATATAACTTTAATTCAGAGAATAGCCTACCAGATCACATTACTGGAAAACTCGCTTGTGATGTTTCGCATGAATTAATCTGTAGATTATTGAGGTAAATTACTAGACGATCTCATAGAAGACGTACCCAATGACACGTGATACGTCCTGTACCGGAGGTGTCTGATCCCTGTAGTACATATACGCGTCTCCACTCTCAAGTCTCAACACTGTTCTAGGCTGCTCAGCAGTTGACAAGGAACGATCATCAGAGATAGACCACACTCACCAACTCTGCCAGTATTTTAACTTATTCAAATTCAAATTCAAATGTTTATTGCCAATAATACAAATACATAGATATACAATAATATGTATACATTATAAAGGCCAGGATCTACTAGTAGGTACTTTGGAGCAGATCTGATAATAAACAAAAAACAAAAAAACACACAGAATGCAACTTTAATTGACTAAAATAAAATAAACTAAATGTATGAATGCAAATATAAAATATTCAATGGCTATGAATGAGGATTATTTTATAATGATATGGATATAGTATTGCACAGTAGTATGAGAGGTAAATGAAGCATCACAATCAGTAGCCCACAATTAGAATTAAATCTGTAACTAAAATTAAAATCCTACAGTAGTTAATGGTTCGAGAAAAACCATGATTTTATTTGTTTTGTTCATTGTGGACATTGTTAAGCTTTTACGGATATCAGGAGGGAGCGAGTTCCAAACATTGCACCCGGAATATGCCATTGATTGTTGAGAGTGAGTTATACGATATCTATCTCGGGGGTTATAAATGTAAGTTGGTATTTCTTGTATTGTAAGTGTGATTTGTAAATTCATAATTGGATGATAAACAGTTCTGTTCAGAAAAACACTTAAACACAAACATTGAAATGACACATTTGACAATTTGTTTGATATTCAGAATTTTAAATTCAGTGAAATAATCTTTAGTGGAGTATCTCCTTTTAAGATAAAATATAGTTCGTAAAATGCGTTTTTGTACAATTTCGAATTATTGTTACATGAATATGAGCAGCTACTCCCCATGATACAATGATGCCATATACCAATGTTGGGTAGATTCAACTATTGTATATAGTGAGCAGTGAATTGCGGGTCAGAGACTGTCGCGTCCTATATAATAACCCATACAGTTTATAACACTTATTACCAACATATTGAGTTTGACATTTCCAGTTCACTTTGCACTCTAACTTTATACCTAGAAATTGTGTTGTGTTAACTTTTGGAATATCATGTGGTATCCTTTGTCTGGTCAGTACCATATAGCAGCATTTATCTGATATGTAGGGTCAAACCATTGGCTCGCATCCATTCACAGATCAGTGTGAGTTGATTATTCATTACTGTGTGTGATTCAATTGCATCATTATATCAACAATACACATTAGTATCATCAACATACAACAAAGGGTGAAGGTCAGCAGCACACCTTACAAGGTCATTGATGAAACAAAGGAATAATATTGGCCAGATTATTGAGCCTTGAGGCACACCAAATGTTATGTCAGTGATGGGGGGGGGGGGGGGGAAGGGGGGGTGGCACTGGTCTGGACTCGCATACTGTTTACGATGGTGAAGGCAACTAGTAAATAACTTAAAAGAAGTTCCGCATATGCCAAAATATTTCAATTGTTCTCGGATTATAGTATGCGAGATGGAATCAAAGGCCTTTTTAAATCTAAATATGCCATTACATTACTACTGTAGCTTTAGAGTCAAATATTATGTTCCTTCCAACAACCAACAATACTCCTAAAATCGATTAATGAAATTTACAAACACATGTGGCAGTCCGTGGACTCGAACCCAGGATGCTCACACCGAAAATCAACTCCTTATACATCGCACCACGAAGACAGTTAAAGGTTGGTGGATACTGCCTACGATTTATTATGCAACTTCGAATCCTGCATAGCAATCTAAGCATGTACACACATCCCAACTGCAACTCAATGCAGAATAAGTATAGTTTAATAATTGATTTAGGGCGGTTTCAGTAGAGCGACCTTTGCGTCCTCCATGTTGGGCATCAGAGAATAATTGTTGACCCTCCAAATTACCAACCAGTCTATTACTAATGATCATCTTTATTATTTTTGAAATGCATGGCAATACCGAAATCGGTCGATAATTATTGGCAACAGTTTGACTGCCACTTTTGAAAATTGCAGTTATTTTTGCAATTTTTAATGCATTAGGGAATATTCCAGATTTAAGAATTAAATTACAGTGTTGTGATTGGTCGAGATAAAATATCAATGCAATATTTATTGACTGACATGGGGATATCATCATGTCCCGAGTAGAGTCTTTTAATTGTGAAACAATTAGTTTGGCTATTTCATACGGGGAGCTTCGGAATAGTGAGAATGAACAGGGAGGGGGAGGGGGCATGTACTGGGAGAAATTTGTAGCGGTGAGCTGGATCTGAGCAGGCAGCTTGGCGCCTACACTGGTGAAGTGATGGTTGAGTCGGTGACCGGACAACTCAACCAGTAGACTATTTCAACCAGTAGCTCTCAACCAGTACCAAATCAACCAATACGGATAGGTTAGGTTAGTACTATATTTTGGCACTGGTTTGGTTCGTCTTCGTTGATTTGGCACTGGTTGAGAGCTACTGGTTGAAATGGTCTATTGGTTGAGATGTCCGGGAACCGGTTGAATCTATCACTAACAATGCGTGGATCGCAGGTGTCAGTACCATTAATAGTAAGGGAAATACTGATTAGTTTTATTCATTTACGATATTATGTACATTAAAAATATGGATGAACTTGAAAATATGTAAGTAATGCATTAAGCCTACTACTGTCCTGCAGAAAAGAGGGAGGGGGAGGCGGGTCGGGGTCAGAGTCGCAACCCTAAAATTTCCTGGAGTCTGAGTCGGAGTCAGAGTCAGAATTTGTATAATCCGACTCCACACCCTTGCAATCTACCTAATGATAATAATCAAAGTATTTTAAGATGTCGTCGTATATATACTGTACACCTTAATTTTATGATGCATTTCTGACCGTTTGTTCTGGCTATCATTGGACGATTTTATTTAGATTAGAAAGGGTATATGGAAGTCAGAGTGATAATTACGACGGTCTTTACCCTTTTAATTCCCACAGACCCTTCCTCGTGGCCTGCCAAGAGTGGCCAATACATCCCGAAGACTATTAGGTACACATAGTACTATTAGGTACACATACCGTAGTACTCCAAACAATCCCTCCCCAATCTTGTTTGCAAATATCCAAGGCCTAAAAAATAGAACCACGAACAAAGTACCATTTATTAGGGGCCTGCTAGAAGAAGGAAACGCTATATTTGCGGCTCTCACAGAAACTCACATTAAAGATCAGCAAGATAGTGAGGTATGGATTCCTGGTTACAACCTACATAGGGCGTACAGAACGCATAGATCACATGGAGGTGTAGCCTTGTACATACATGACTCACTGATATGTACTGAATTCCTAAATAACAGTAATGAAGTGGTGGAAATACTTGGAGTTAAAATAGAATCCCTAAATTTAGCAGTTATGGTTACATACAGGCCTCCAGACTCATCCCGAGAAGAATTCAAAACCCAGCTCAACAAAATAAAGTCAGAAGTGGAAACTCTGGGGAACCCAACACCAAATATTATATGGCTAGGAGACTTTAACCTACCAAACATTAAATGGAGACAACTAGAAAACCAGTTAGTGGCAAATAACACCGGAGAAGCAAATACTAATACGAGAGAGCTTTTTGAACTTTGTGATTTGTTTAGTCTTACCCAACATATTGCTGAACCCACACGGGAAAACAATATCTTAGACCTGGTCTTCACTAACAACGACTCTCTAGTACACAGCATTATCATATCGGACACAACATACTCAGATCATAAATTAATTGAGATCAAAACAACCTTAGAAAGTGTACAGACAACCTCAGAATCGAGAACAAAAACCGGCCCCTTCAGTAAATTTAACTTCAATAACAAAAACATTAGGTGGGAAGAGGTAAATCAAGAAATGGAGGAAATAGACTGGGAAGATTTAATGGATAACCTGACACCAGCAGAATGTCTAGTCTTAATAACAGAAACCACGATCCAAATCTGTAGCCACCATATACCTGCAAGACAAACAAAACGAAGAAGCAAACAAGATCGGGAAAGGAGGAGGCTGTACAGAAGAAGAAAATTACTCACACAAAGACGCACACATCAAAATCTACAGGATAGGCAAAAGGTCGAAATAGATAGAGAAATTGTGGAAATTGAACAAAGGCTAAGAATATCATATGAACTACAACATATGGAAGAGGAGAGGAAAGCTATTGCAGGTATAAAGGAAAATTCCAAATACTTCTTTTCATACGCCAAACAAAAGGCTAAAACAACATCAAACATCGGCCCACTGAGCAAAGGGGACGGCTCTTTCACAGGGGACAAAAAGGAAATGAGCGAACTCTTAAGCAGGCAGTATGAAATGGCATTCAGTGAGCCTGATGAAACAAAAGTCATCAGAGACCAAAATATATTTTTCATGGAAACCTCCCCCACGGAAACTCCTCAGATGCTGGATATTGATTTCGGTCCAAAAGACATAGAAGAGGCCATTTCCAACATGCCATCCCACTCGGCACCAGGCCCGGACTCATGGCATTCGATCCTAATGAAGAAATGTAAGGAATACCTCTCAAAACCCCTGGCTATAATGTGAAGGAGTCTAGACACTGGTGACATACCAGATAGCTTGAAAAACGCAATAATTGCCCCACTGCATAAAGGAGGGAGTAAAGCACTACCAAAAAACTACCGCCCGGTAGCTCTAACCTCTCACATCATTAAAGTTTTCGAGCGAGTCCTGCGAAGCAAAATTTCAACATTCATGGAGACAAATGAACTACACAACACCGGTCAACATGGGTTCAGAGCGGGAAGATCATGTCTCTCACAACTTTTGGAACACTATAACAAAATTCTTAAAGCGCTAGAAGAAAAGAAAAACGTGGATGTCATTTACACCGATTTTGCTAAGGCATTTGATAAATGTGACCATGGTATAATAGCCCACAAACTGAAAGCAAAAGGTATAACTGGGAAAATCGGACGGTGGATATACAATTTCCTCGTAAACCGAAAACAATCAGTAGCAGTAAACCAAGTCACATCTGAGCCTTCGGATGTCAAAAGCTCAGTGCCCCAAGGAACAGTGCTAGCGCCCCTTCTGTTACTCATACTAATTTGCGACATAGATACCAACACCAGACACAGTACGGTGTCGTCTTTTGCTGACGACACAAAATTAAGCAAGATAGTAAACACACAAGAGGACACGGGCCGACTGCAGGAAGACATGAATGTAGTGTTCCAGTGGACCAGGGAAAACAACATGCAATTCAATGAGGAAAAATTCCAATTAATACGGTACGGAGATAATAATGGTGTTAAAGAAATTACAAATTACTTAACAGAATCTAACCACATAATAGAACGGAAAGACAGTGTGAAAGACCTTGGGGTATTAATGTCTGAAAATATGGGTTTCAAAGTACATAACCAGGTCAAAGTGGCGGCTGCGAAACGTCTAACGGTTTGGATTCTGCGTATTTTTAAAACACGCAGTGAATTGCCTATGATAACACTCTTCAAATCTCTAGTGCTACCGTGGCTTGAATACTGTAGCGTATTAACATCCCCATACAAAGCAGGTGAAATAAATGACGTAGAGAGTGTACAAAGAAATTTCACTTCGCATATAAGTTCGATAAAATATCTACACTATTGGGAGCGTTTAAGAGCACTGAATCTGTACTCACTGGAACGTAGAAGAGAACGTTACCTAATAATTTACACGTGGAAAATCGCAGAGGGTTTAGTACCAAACCTACATTATCCGATAGTCATGAAATTCAGTGATTAGGAGAGGCTGGGAATGCGAAATCCCCCGGATGAATAACAGGGGTGCTATGGGCTCTCTGCGAGAGGGCTGGTTATCACACAGAGGCCCACGTCTCTTCAACAAACTCCCACGGCGAGTAAGAGACATGAGGGACATCTCGTTAGACAACTTCAAGAGAGCCCTAGATGTCGAACTGCAAAAAGTGCCAGACGAGCCCATCCTCGCAAGGGAGCGAGCTGTCGCTTCAAACAGTCTACTGCACCAAATCACCACCCATAACGAGGGGCGTCGCGCTCCTTGGTGCCGCTAGAAGAGTGGCGAACACATCAAAAGGTATCAAAAGGAAGGTAAGGTAATGATACCCAGAATATACTATCAAAGCGTGTCATGATCAACAAGGGGTTAATGTTACAAAACACATAAACGGTACACATATATGCATCTTAATGTTACAAAACATATACAAATATATACATCTTAATGTTTCAAAACACATACAAAAAAATCTCACTCATGATTTTGTTGGTTTTTATCACAAAAACCACAGCAACCGCAGGTTAAGATTTTCAAACCTGTACACAAACCCTTTCGGATTTTTTTCCAAACCCCCTTCTTTTTCCCCTTTGGCTGCGGCATGTCCTCAGGTGATGGCACGGCCTCCTCTGGCGTTGGATCGGGCCCCACCTCCTCTGGCGTTGGGTCGGGCACCGCCTCCTCTGGCATTGGGTCGGGCACCGCCTCCTCTGGCGTTGGGTCGGGCACCGCCTCCTCTGGCGTTGGGTCGGGCACCGCCTCCTCTGGCGTTGGGTCGGGCACCGCCTCCTCTGGCGTTGGGTCGGGCACCGCCTCCTCTGGCGTTGGGTCGGGCACCGCCTCCTCTGGTGTTGGATCGGGCACCGCCTCCTCTGGCATTGGGTCGGGCACCGCCTCCTCTGGCGTTGGGTCGGGCACCGCCTCTTCTGGCGTTGGGTCGGGCACAGACTCCTCTGGCGTTGGGTCGGGCACAGACTCCTCTGGCGTTGGGTCGGGCACAGACTCCTCTGGCGTTGGGTCGGGCACCGACTCCTCTGGCGTTGGGTCGGGGATCGACTCCTCTGGCATTGGGTCGGGCCTCTCCTCATCTGGCGACGATGGGTCAGGCACCGCCTCCTCAGGTGAGGGCTCATGAGCCGCCTCCTCTGGCTAGGGCTTGGCCGATGGTTCATCAGTTTTCTCTACTTTTTCCATTCCTGTTAGAGTAGTAATATAGGTCGGACTCTCCACCCTCACCTTCAATGATAACATCCAAATCTACCTTGCAACTACAGTCCAGGTATCGTAGTTTGGCACCGGGCTCTCGATGTGTCCATCCAGCGGTAGGCCTTGTGATTATATCAGCTTGGCTTGGGGCAGGCAGGGACACAGTAGGAACTTTAACATTAACATTGTAATTGTTATTTTGCTGATACTGACCGGGTCGCTTAGGGCTTGGGGCAGGCAGAGACACAGTAGGGACGTTAACATTAACATAATTGTTATTTTGCCGATACTGAACGGGTCGCTTAACACTTAAAGAGCGGGGCCCGACTTAAGTCCGTATCTAAAAAGCAGCAAGTTAGGAGCATTATTAAGGCTTTTAAAGGGTTAAAATCGAGTGGAAATGGCCGGGAGCGCAGCAGGCCACACGTCCGACATCCAGGGCTTACCGCCGCCCACTGACTCACGCTCCCTCTGTTCTCGAGAGGCCGGCAGTGTAGCCAGTAGTGAGCGTAGCTGGAAAAGATATGCCGCTATACGCTAAACTCCCATGTTAGTGGTACCACTGCATGAAAACGAAGAGTGCTACGTAGCTCGTTCTGCTCTCATTTTGAAGCTTGTAGCGCCTAGTTTTTTGCTGAATAAATTTCTTTTCATGCAGGTACTTGATTGCTCATTCAGGAGGGCCTGAATATGCCCAAAATAGCCCAAAACCCCCCGCTAGACGAGGGTTAACACTGTCATCATAATACCGTGGCTGGGTAGACCTATTATAAACATATGATGGAGTATTGCGGTCGTAATAGTTATTGTAGTTATTAGTCGCACTATAGTAAGTGTTGTGACCACCTCTTCCCCGACCCCAACCTCCACGCCCGCGGGAATGACCCCTACGCCCACCACGATCAAACCCTCTTCCGTAATCAATATGAAAAAGCTTATTAATCTAGTAATCTACTGTATATACAAATAATATAACACCCGGCTTATTCCTTATATAATCACTTTTCAGATAACTCCTAACAATAAAGTTCTTTGTTTAATGGATTGTAAAGCTAGCTTAACAAAGTAAATGAACAGAAGTAAAACGATGTTGACAAGTTTATCAATGAACAACAATAAGCCTCCTTCCAAAACCCTGTAGCGGCAGCACCTTCAACTGAAATACCTACATTGTTTTAGGTTTTCTGTGTGGCTTCAGGTTGCGTCGCTTCCAAACTCTATTTATAAATCGAAATTACAAATTGTATAATATTGGCTACGTCATCTTTCTAGTGGTTAAAATTAATAATAAAACTAAAATATAGAAAACAGATATGCATAATATTGCAGTCCTACTAACAAATCTTTTGTTTTCTATGAAAATGCATTTAGAGAAAATAAAGCTTTTATGAGTAACTAAAATAAAAAAATCAGGCCAACCCTTAACACTAAACATATTTATAAGATATTCAAAGCGAAAAACAGAGACACTCACATTTACAATTAGAAATACATAATCCTTCAGTGACAACGTTACTCAGAGTGTTGGGGATTGTACTGAAGAGTTAATGAAGAATAACAACATTCAACGAATATTTTCCAGAATTTGTATATAATGTACAGAGCAGTGGATAAATATTTTGTCAGAAGGCTTGGACAAGTGAAACAAGTCATTACACTTAATTACTTAGATAATATGAAGATTTTGTAGCGAAATATGTTGTTTATTATGAAAACTTATGAAAATTATGCAGACATATTGTAGTTTCATATTTTTCCATTAGTTATAGATACATCAGATGCTGAAGGATTCAATTGACCGTCAGATGAAATAAAACCGACCTTAACTTAGCCCACCTCGTTATTTTTTTCTTTCTCCCTCTCTCTCTCTGGCTTGTATCCATTTGGCCCCATTCAGCCTACTATTTTAAGACGTTTATCCTCATCCAGGTGTCGATTATTTCGTGGCGAGCGATAGTGAGCCAGCATGTTTTTTTAAATGTTTTTGACAGCAGGCTAAATTCGTTCATTTTTCGATAGAAAAATGTCTCCAGCGAAGCCGGATTTCTCCATAAAATGCTGGCTCGCTATCACTCGCCAGGAAGAAATCGACACCTGGATGTGGATAAACGTCTTAAAACAGTAGGTGGAATGGTGCCGAATGGATACAAGCCAGAGAAAGAGAATAGGAGAGAAACAAAGCAGGTCACCAACTCCTACAGCAACCTATCATAAACGAGGCGACACTTTTTGTATTTGATATCAGCTACATATAGACGATTAAATGAAGCTTAGGAACGATATATGGTAGCTAAAAGGATTAATTGAGATAGTCTGTAGCCTTTTACTGGGTAGATGTCTATCCTTGCGGGTGGATGGGATTCGTTAGCCTTGGTCGGCAACCCTTCTAGGGGAGATAACCTTATAAAAATCCGGGTGGATGGGACTCGTCAGCCTTGGTCGGCAACCTGTCTAGGGGAGGAAATCTTATACAAATCAGTACTGCTATCTTAGGGTGAAGCAGGTTAGTGGATGGATTAGCCACAAACCACTGTAGAAAAATAATGCTAACAAATAGATAAAAGGCCTCGGAGTCAGACGAACCCAAAATTGAGTGGTCAATCCTGCAAGTCCTTCAGTAAACAGGCATGGGTTGTCCCTCTTACAGGGGATAGGTTTGCTTGGGGGCATTTTGTGTATGGCCACCCCCATTAAGGGGAGTAAGGCGTCTGGCAATAGATAGATAGATAGACGTCTATCCTAAGCAGAATAAAACCGTCTAATAGTTGCCAGAATATAATGAAAAGAACGTCACCGATACTGAATGAGGTAAAGGGTGAACATTGACGAAAAGAGAATGGGTCCGTTGAAAAGGCCTTCTTCTCCAACCTTAGTGTAGGTGTTCATTAGTAAGGTTTTAACCCCTTCTATACCGGTGACGTCCTTTTCATTATATTCTGGCAACTATTAGACGATTATATTTAGCATAGGAAGGACGTCTACCAATTATATGGCTACAGACTATCTCAATGGATCCTTTGAGATACTAAATATCCTTCCTAAGTTGCATACAATCGTCTAAATTTAGCTGA
Source organism: Lithodes maja (assembly GCA_037953745.1). NCBI lineage: Eukaryota > Metazoa > Arthropoda > Malacostraca > Decapoda > Lithodidae > Lithodes > Lithodes maja. Next base: position 28,505 of record JBAKBP010008773.1, read on the forward strand.
AATCAAAGGAAAAAAGACGTCGCCAGTACAGAAGGGGTTAAAGGGGAGATAGTTTCTTTTTCTAGACCCCCTTCTCCCTCATGTTTAGCCCCATTAATCTTGAGATTTTTAAAAAGTTTGCCCTATTTCTTTATCAACATCAAGACCTTTTGTGCCATTTAGGTGGCGATATTTTCCTGGCGAGCAAAAGCGAGCTTGTAATTTTGGAGAAACCGTCCTTCGGCCCGGATATACAAATTTATCTCGAAGGTGGATCTTGAGGATAATATATTAAGTCTGATGGAGGTCTCGGGAGGAAACTAAAACCATAATAAAATGTATTAATAATTGAGCTAATAAAATACCCTACCCCCTTAACCCCAAACTCACTAAATCAAATGTTTTAATGTATCAATTGTAGCTCCCGTGGATATTAACCCGTTCAAGATCCAATACGTTTCTGGCTGTTATTAAAGTATTTTATTCATATTAGGAACTGTGTGTTTGGAAGTCCGAGGGTTAATTGAGACAGTCTTAACAGTAGAAACAAAGTTGAATGTGTTAAATGTAGGAACTCGGCTGTACAACATCGCGAAACCATTTGTTTTATTTGTGAATCACTCATAACACGACGTCAGAAGATCCAAAACTGTGTAAAGTGTAAACAGGTAGCTCACATGAAGTGCATCTCTAAGAAGACCAACAGTGATGAACGGGAATTCCTTTGCAATAAGTGTGCCTTGCATTCATTACCGAATATTAATGTAAATGATCCAAGTATTAACAACTCAGAATCCAGCCAGGACACATTCAAAATCAAAGATGAATACAGAGTGTTCACCAACAAAGGGCTCCATCTTATCCACATTAACGCCAGATCAATGTACCATAAATTGTCAGAAATAAACTTGTTAGCTAATAAGACCAAAGCTTCAATAATTGCAATCACAGAAACCTGGCTGGATTCAAGTATAAACGATGGTGAAATAAACATTCAAGGTTTCAACATGGTTAGGAATGATCGCAATAGGCATGGGGGAGGAGTATGTCTGTATGTAAAAAACAACCTCACACACACAACCAGGACCGACCTCCATGTAGAAAATCACGAAGCTCTGTGGATCGATCTACGCCTGCCGAGGACAAGACCCATCACAATTGGGGTATGCTATAGGCCACCAGACGACACACAATTCTTGACCAAATTTGAACGAACGTTGTCATCGCTAGACCCTCGGAATGAATCCATCATACTAGGGGATTTTAACCTGTGTTACAAACAACGAAATGATAGGCTTGTACGAGAATATAGGCATATACTGACAATGCACAATCATAAACAACTCATCACAACCCCCACACGTATCTCTGAGAACACTGCCACAATAATAGACCACATAAACTGTAACAGAGAGGACAAAATATCCCAATCAGGGGTTATACAGACTGGGATAAGTGATCACTTCGTCACATATTGCACACGAAAAACCACAAAAATTACCCTAGAGAATCACAAGATTATCAAAACAAGGTCACTCAGAAACTACAATAAAGAAACATTTCTGGACATTTTATGGAATACAGACTGGTCTCCAGTGTTTGGAAGTACAAACGTTAATGACGCATGGGTTGGCTTCAGAACCATCATCACAAACATTCTAGACGAAATAGCTCCTCTGAAAGACATACGAATTAAAGCAAGGTCAGACCCATGGATCAACAATGACATACTACACCATCTGGAACACAGAGACAATCTGTTAAAAAGGCTAGCGAAACATAGACAGGATCAAGGTCTGAAACATGAGTTCAACAGGGCCAGGAATAAACTAAGTAGGAAAATAAAATCAGCGAAAACTAATTATTTTCACAATAAGGCAGAGGAATATCAGAATAATCCAAAGAAACTATGGAGGCACCTAAAAACAACAGGCTACAGCAACAAGACAAGGGATTCGTCTAACACTAATATTGCTCTCACCATTAATGATCAGATTTGCCACGATAAACGACAAATTTCAACCTACTTCAACTCCTTCTTCACCTCCATAGCAAACACACTTGCACAGAACCTACCTCAACCTCTCAATAAATACACGACAACAACGGCCACCTTTCGAAATTTCTACAGAGATAAAGACATACACCCAAACACATTTGGATTGCAAAATGTTACACCAAAATACACTTTTGACGAGCTGTCTAACCTAAATGTACATAAAAGCACAGGACCAGACAAAATTCCTGCCAAATTTCTACGAGATGGAGCCATTGGTATAGCAGGCCCCCTAACTCACATCATCAACTTGTCAATTAACACCAACACTGTACCTGCTGAACTGAAGGAAGCTATTGTAACCCCTCTATTCAAGAAAGGAAATAAACTAGAAGTTGGTAACTACAGACCAGTTAGCATATTATGTATTGTATCTAAAATCCTTGAAAGAGCGGTATACACCCAAATTGAACACTACCTCAAACAAAATGATCTATTCTATAAGTTTCAATCAGGTTTCAGATGCATGTACTCGACAGACTCCTGTCTCATCCACTTAACGGATCACATTCGTAAAGAAATGTCTAAAGGTAACTACACCGGTATGGTTCTTCTTGATCTACAAAAAGCGTTTGACACAGTAGACCATGATATCCTATGTAATAAACTACAAGCAATGGGCATAGGATCTGTGAACTGGTTTAAATCTTATCTTAGTGGTAGAACCCAAAGAGTCAAAATTGATGATAATATATCTGATCCTATGCCAATTAACTGTGGGGTCCCGCAGGGAAGCATCCTTGGTCCCTTACTCTTTCTCTGTTATGTGAACGACATGGAACTGAGCGTCTCATGTAAATTATTACTGTATGCAGACGACAGCGTGCTCCTGGTTTCAGGAAAAGACCCAATAAGTATTGCCGCTTCACTTTCCAAAGAACTAGAATCATGTAGTGAATGGCTAGTGGACAATAGACTATCTCTTCACCTGGGCAAGACGGAAGCCATCTTATGTGGAACAAAACGCAAACTGAAAGACATTGTGGGCTTCTCGGTCAACTGTAATGATATTCCTATAACAACAGTGTCACAAGTTAAATATCTCGGACTAAAACTGGACGCGAGTTTGTCAGGTGAAACAATTTTGGAATCTATCCTGAGTAAGTGTAGAGCACGTATAAAATACCTGTATAGACAGGTGGGATGCTTGCCCGCGGCGACCAAAAAGACCCTCTGCCAAGCGCTTGTTCAATGTCATTTTGACTATTCTGTGTCATCCTGGTACTCTGCATCATCTAAATCAGCACAGCACAAACTTCAGGTCACTCAAAATAAAATGGTTAGGTTCATGCTGAACCTAGGACCCAGATCACATGTTGGCCAGGAACAACTTCAGTCACTAGGTATGCTCAATGTCGCTGACAGGGCCAAACAAATCAGGCTCACTAATGCCTTCAAAATTTTCTATGACAGAGCTCCAGAGTACCTAAAGAATGATTTTGTTAAAGCAAATGAGAGGAGTGGACATAATACAAGAAACAGGATGTTTAATTTTAAGGTCCCGAGAATCCAAGGACAGGGTAAGCAAACATTCTTCTTCACCGCCATCAAAGACTGGAACGACCTACCCCAGTCAGTCCGTGAAAAGAGAACACTGTATTCCTTCAGACGTAGCCTGAAGGAACACCTGAACCGGACAGCTGCGAGAAGGGAGCACCAAGCTTATGTCTACTACTAAATGCGACATAAGAGATAGACAAACCAAACTGAAATGATTACTGATTACGGATTACTGATATTTACTATAGGATGTAAGGTATCTTAAAATAACCCCCTAGAAATACTTTCTCTAAAGTATCTATTTCTTTATCCTCCCCATTTTCCCCAGCTAACCTAATCCCACAAGGACCCCAATGGAAATACGCCTAACGGCCTTATTGGGCTATCCTTAGTTGGAATTATGCAAGGCTGGTACATGTCATATTTGTAACAAACTATGTGGTACCAACTCTGTAAATTGCTAACTGAATAAATATTATTATTATTATTATTATTATTATTATTATTACCAAGCTTTCGTCTATTCTCTCAAGACATCTTCAGGGTAATACAAGAAAACAGGGGGAGAGTGAGGCTTAAATACCCGTCCTAAATCATCTGTGAGTTGCTAACTAGCATATAAATACAAAAAGTGTTGCCAACCTACTGCCTGTTGCCATATTTTTAGGAACATACTTAATTTATATACAACATATATGTACATATATACATTGAAATGTGCCTAACAATACAATCTAATCATATATACAATTTGATACACCTCAATGAACTTGCAGATCCCTTTCAAACTGTTATCGTAACTTATGTAAATATGAAGACAACCTATACCTGTAGAAATACATATAATTACATATACATACACATATACATGCATACTGTATACACCCATACATTACATACATACACAGCAAGATCTGTGTTGTGTAACTCTGTGTCCCGTGAGTGGTGGAAAACACTCTGTGATTATATCTACAGTGTGCTTAGGAAGCAGAATGAGCGACAAAAGGCAAACCTTAAACATAAATTGGATACACTATTTGAAAGAAGTCAATGGACACAGAAAAGTAATCCTGCCTTATTTGAAAACCTTTCGTCTTACAACTTGTCCAAAATTGAACAATTAGTCCTTGGTTTTGGTATTAACTTCTCGTACACTGGTGATTATATTAATGTGATGTCGATAAGCAAAGCGTTCACAAATTTAGAAAAATATTGTACAAACCTGACCCAAGATAACATTCAAATTGCGAGAGGATTCACATACAGTAAGTGTTTTAATCGTCCAAAATCAAACATCCCTAAGTGTTTTAAAGTTGCCCTTAAAAACCTAAAATTAAACAAAGATATTCACATAACCAAGGCTGATAAATCTAATGCTATTGAAATGCTGGGTGTGAAGGGAATTCATGGTCTCCTGAAATATCCCCAGGCTACCTTTAGGATCAACTTTTCCTGGTACCTGGCGCGGGGTACGAACCTCTGAAGGGAATTTAACCCCCCTAAAAACCCACAGGTTTTGAGATGCCTTGGGTGGGGTTCGAACCCTGGTTAGTGACCCAACCATCACCACCAGGCCCGCGCGCTAACCCACTGTACTACCACGGACGTACTAGAAGTATAGCAACCTTAGTCCGATTTTTAAGAACCAGGTGATAGTCTCGTGGTGTTATCACGTGATGAGTTTATTGGACTTACCATCTCCGACTATTTTACGCTATACCTGACGTCAACTCGGGTTAGTATTATTGTGGGTGCGGGACATTTTCGAGGGCATTACATTACATCCTTCTTTAACTAGGCTAGTCCCTAGCCTATTTTAAGGTCGTAAGGTATCGTAGCTGTATTACCTCAGCAATCTCAATATTGTTGGTATAGGGTTCGCGTGACGGGTGCTCCACGTAGCTACCTGGTCACGTTCCCTAGCTGCCACCAATGAAATGCTGGGTGTGAAGGGAATTCATGGTCTCCTGAAATATCCCCAGGCTACCTTTAGGATCAACTTTTCCTGGTACCTGGCGCGGGGTACGAACCTCTGAAGGGAATTTAACCCCCCTAAAAACCCACAGGTTTTGAGATGCCTTGGGTGGGGTTCGAACCCTGGTTAGTGACCCAACCATCACCACCAGGCCCGCGCGCTAACCCACTGTACTACCACGGACGTACTAAAAGTATAGCAACCTTAGTCCGATTTTTAAGAACCAGGTGATAGTCTCGTGGTGTTATCACGTGATGAGTTTATTGGACTTACCATCTCCGACTATTTTACGCTATACCTGACGTCAACTCGGGTTAGTATTATTGTGGGTGCGGGACATTTTCGAGGGCATTACAGCTATCGTTATCCTAGACATTTCCATGTACAATGATAAACTTAATGAGTTATTGAATGACAGAAATACGTATGAGCCCCTTGTGAAAGACCCTACTGAAAATACCAATAAAAACTTTAGTGTGAAAATAAACAGTTTGCTTAAGGATAAACCCGATTTACTTAAAATGTTCAAAACTATAAATCCCACCTTACCTTACATGTATGGCCTTCTCAAAACCCATAAACCTGATAAACCTCTTCGTCCTATCATCAGTTCAGTAGGGTCTGCCACTTATAAATTATCTAAATGGCTTAGTAAGTTGTTATCCCCTTTAGTTGGCACGATCTCTGATTCACATGTAAAAAACTCCAGTGATTTAATTAGTAAAATTAGAAACAACAATTCACCTTGCAAACTAATAAGTTTTGATGTTAATTCCTTATTTACAAAAGTGCCAGTTCATGACTTACTAGGTTTTTTGAAAGATGATTTGCCGAATTTAGATTTGCCAATAATTAATAATGTTTTCATGAAGCTAATTGAATTGTGCGTCCTCAACACTAACTTTGCTGTGAATGGTAGGTTTTTTCGCCAAACATTTGGTTGCGCAATGGGTAATCCACTGTCCCCGATCATTTCTAACCTGTTTATGGAATATTTTGAGACTCGGTTTTTACCTAAAATATGTAACTTTAGACTTCCTTGGTTTAGATATGTTGACGATATTTTGTGTCTTTGGCCTACCAATCAAAATCACCATTCATTCCTTAATAAACTTAACGATCTTGTCCCCTCGATTTCATTCAAAATTGAAGAAGAAGTAAACAATACACTACCTTTCCTTGATACCATGATTATAAATAATAATGGTCACTTGAAATTTAAAGTATATAGAAAGCCGACTCTTGTAGATTCCAATATTCATTTTTTCTCCAACCATCATATTAAAGTAAAACTGTCAATTTTTTCAGGTATGTTTCTAAGAGCATTAAGGATATGTAACCCAGAATTCATAGATAACGAATACAAACAAATCTATAATCTAGCCAAGACACTCTGCTATCCTGAAAGTCTTGTTGATCAAAGTTTAGCCAAAGCTGAAAAAACCTTCTATAATGTAAATAATAAAGCTCCCTTTTCAAGGAAAAATATCTTAGTTTTGCCATATCATGATGAATTAACACCTCTCACAACATCTCTCAAGAATTTGAATATAAATGTAGTATTCAATTATGAAAACTCCGTCAAGTCGACTTTGATCAAAAACAGCCCTAAAAATGATGCAGGTGGTGTATATTTCATTCCGTGTAAAGGATGTAATGACATATACATAGGACAAACTGGAAAAAGATTAGAGGTGAGAGTTAAACAACACAAACAATCAGTAAGGTCAGCTCAAGAATCTAATGGTATTTTTAAACATAAACAAAGACAAAACCATCATGCAAATTGGGATGAGGCTAAGATGATCTACTGGTCAAGCTGCTATTATGAAAGACTATTTGCCGAGTCCGCCTTGATCAGAGATTGTATAAACACTATGAATCTAAATGATGGCCTTTACAAAATAGATAACATCCTGCTAAATCTCCTCAATGAAAATGATAAAATAAAAAGAGCTAGAAATAGATGTCCAGACCGTCAGATTATAGATTGAAACAGCTTGTAGTTTGAGACCTGACCATTTATGTGAGGTCTATCCTCTTAGTATTAGATTGTACCTTATTAATACTATACACATGAGGTATGATCACTATATATTTTCTTTGTGTTTGGTTTTGTTTTATAATAATTATTGTATATATGTATGTTAATGTATGTATACAGTACATGTGTGTGTGTGTGTAAGTAGGTGTGTGTATGTATATGTGTGTTTATGTATAATTTATATACTGTGTAGCTGTGAGGGGGATTAGCCAGGTGTGGGCTATTCGTCCTTATAAGTAGGGTTGGATATGGGTAGGATCTGCCTTGTGTGACCTTTCGGCTTTCTGCAGACTCCCATATTTGTTATTTCTTTTTCTATTTTTCTTATATATGTATTTTTTATGTGTATGTATGTAATGTATGGGTGTATACAGTATGCATGTATATGTAATTATATGTATTTCTACAGGTATAGGTTGTCTTCATATTTACATAAGTTACGATAACAGTTTGAAAGGGATCTGCAAGTTCATTGAGGTGTATCAAATTGTATATATGATTAGATTGTATTGTTAGGCACATTTCAATGTATACATGTACATATATGTTGTATATAAATTAAGTATGTTCCTAAAAATATGGCAACAGGCAGTAGGTTGGCAACACTTTTTGTATTTATATGCTAGTTAGCAACTCACAGATGATTTAGGACGGGTATTTAAGCCTCACTCTCCCCCTGTTTTCTTGTATTACCCTGAAGATGTCTTGAGAGAATAGACGAAAGCTTGGTGTTCCATTGTTTCAATTTTCCTAGCGAGTTTTACTACATAATTTGATCACACGTATTTGTGATTTTACCTCCATATATATATACTCTGATATTTATATTACCTTTTTTTTTAGCTGGGGGTGGCCGGCTCGAGACAGAAGAAAAAAAATCACACATTATTATTATTATTATTTGTTTGTTTTATTATAGTAGTAGTAGTAGTAGTAGTAGTAGTTGTAGTAGTATTAATAATAGTAGTAGTAGTAGTAGTAGAAGCAGTAGTAGTATCTTATCACCCCCCAAATAAGACAAAATCTCAACAAAAATATATTTGAAACGTTTAGGGTGCGAAAGATCAAAGGCACGAAACGTTTTAGGAGCGAAACGTCAGAGGTCAAACTATCTTTATGTATATACTGAAATACTGTGATGAGACTTATGATCAGTATTATGTATTAGGATTGAGTATAATATACTTAGTGTTTCTGTAGTGATCTAACATGTATTATTATATTTAGATTAATATATTTGTGATAGAATTCTAGTCCCTTAAGTGAGATCATCATTTCCAGAGGCCCGGTTTGTTTTGGTTGAGATTTTTGGGGGGTTTCTTTATTTTATTTGATGTATTGAAGAGGATTTTCAGGGTCATGTTTTCGTTATTATTAATAGAAGACTTGGAGGTTATCGGGAGCTGGAAATTAAGATTAACCATGGTGTCATTACGGAATACGGAGATATAGCCTAGAGGTGTAGAAAAAGAGTTCTGGACTGGGATTCGGGAAGATGGCGAGAGGAGTTGGCAGAGAAGAGTAGCCTAGAAGTGTATAGGGTATTATTCTATAATTGCACCTATACGAGCTAAACAAATTATCATTGTATTTAACAGGAAGGTACGGCGAGGTAACGGATGTGGTATAGGTGGCAATATGCGGAAATGGATTATAAAGGCATTCTTCCCCCCTCTTACCCCCTTACGAAAATCTACGGTTATTCACTCCACCCCAACTGGATTTCTACCGTTTTACCCAACCAGCGGGGGTGGCAGCCCCCACCCATAATACTAGGTTAGGTTAGGTAAGGTTGTTAGGTTAGGCTAATGTCTCTCTGAAACATTGTAAATCTGTGTCACATCTAGATTGATAGACTTTTGTCAGAGGGGGCGGAATGCCCTTATAATCCATTTCCGCATATTGCCACCTATACCACATCACTTACCTCGTTGTACCTTCCTGTTAAATACAATAATATTTTTTTTAGCTCGTATAGGGGCAATTATAGAAATTTACCGTGTATAGAAGTTATAAGAAGGAGATTAGCCTAAGAGCGAGGAAGATATTTATGACAACACACAAGCATCTATAATATTTTACAGATGTAGGACAAATAACTTAAATCTAAAAGATAGAAATAGGCATGTGGGAGGAGAGACACAATGTGATCTGTGTAAGGAAGGAACAGAAGACCTAAAACATTTTCTACTACACTGTTCATTTTATAAAGCATGCAGAATAAAAGATCCAGGGTTCCAACAGCCTTATATTGAAAAAGAAAACCAAGTCATCGGACATCTTTTATTTAACAAAGAAATAAGCGATAGAGTGAAACAGACAATCTATCAAATGTGGAGAGTACGAGAGAAAAAATTGAAAGAACTGAAATAAGAAGACTGAAGAGAGAAGAAACAAGAATGAAGGAAGAAGAGAGAAGAAACAAAACTGAAGAAAGAAGATTTCAGAAAAAGGGATGAAAAATGAGATGGGCTATATTTATTTTTAGACAAATGAGCACGTCACAAAAAGTCACAAAAAGAAAAATAACAAAACCTCTTAGGGCAGTGCCGACGTTAAGGCTAAACTTCCCGAATTCCAACTGAACTGAACTGTAGGCTAGGCCTACATTTGTGCTTGGTGTGTTGTTGCAAACCTCGGTATTTGTACGTGCTCTAATTTAAAGCTAGGCCAATATTATTAGAATAGCCTAAACCTAGGCGGCTAGGCCTATGAAAAAATAGGGAAAAATGTTATTTTAATACCACAAATTTTCCGAGTGTTTTTTATAAACAAAATTGGTCATTTGCATCAATATATGGTGTTTGTAATTAATTAGATATCTCGGGAAAACCTATTTTCCCCATTAGGCCTATCGATCGATGTTGAGACACGCTCGCTCCCCGATAGTGATTTGAGAAGACATTAGCCTAACCTAACAACCTGACCTAACCTAACCTAGTATTATGGGTGGGGGCTGCCGCCCCCACACCCCCGCTGGTTGAGTACCCTTAATAAAAACAAAAAAATTTGGCTGTCGATTATATGAAGGTGAAAGAAAGGTCGATGAAGTCTATGGTGTTTACTCTGCAATCTTCAGCTTGATTGTACATTGATAACGGGAAAGTACCGTATTGACGGTTAACCTTGTTACGAAAATTAAATTTTAGTACCATACGTTTATATTAGTTTTTCCGAGGGTTTAACACATTTTCATATGATCTTTAGAGCTATCGATAACTGGAAGTACTGTATTGACAACCTTGTTACGAAAAAGACATTTTAGTACCATACTGTACTTTGTTATTAGGTTTTGCCGAGGGTTAAAACAAATTTTCTTATGATCTTTAATCAACAATTAAGCTACATTAAAGATATTAGCCTAACCTAGTATTATAAGTGGGGGCGTGTTCGCCGCTCCTCTAGCGGCACCAAGGAGCGCGATGCCCCTCGTTATGGGTGGTGATTTGGTGCAGTAGACTGTTTGAAGCGACAGCTCGCTCCCTTGCGAGGATGGGCTCGTCTGGCACTTTTTGCAGTTCGACATCTAGGGCTCTCTTGAAGTTGTCTAACGAGATGTCCCTCATGTCTCTTACTCGCCGTGGGAGTTTGTTGAAGAGACGTGGGCCTCTGTGTGATAACCAGCCCTCTCGCCGCTGGTCAATTAAGCAACATTAAAGATTTTAGCCTAACCTACCAACCTTACCTAACCTAACCTAGTATTATGGGTGGGGGCTGCCGCCCCCACACCCCCGCTGGTTGGATAGTACATTGGATAGAAAATTAGGTAAATTCCTAGTGTTAATTAGACTGAAAGGCAAGGAGAAAGAGGTCCGCCGAGTCGTGTTGTGTGCCGTCTATGGGGACAAATATCGTTCCAGGTTCTAGGTTCTGTATCTCCCTTAATAGAATTTTTCGAGGGTTGCCACTTATTTTAACATGGAGTATAGGTTATATTACAGCCTAAATGAAAATTTTAAAAATCTGTGAAAATTCTTGGGTTGTTTATATAATAGAAGTTACTGTGGGACACGTAATATGTTGAAGGGGAAGCTCTGCCCCCTCTAAACACCCGTCACTTATGTCATCATAATCTGTTGTACTTCATAGGGAGTCCAATTAAGGAGAAAGTTAATTAACCCGGGAGCTGCGGGAAGACTCTTAAGAGTTCCCCCGGCGGACTGCGGGAAGACTCTCCTGAGTAAGTAAAATTAAAAATCAACTTTTGACATCGAAAAAAAAAAAAAAAATTATTTTTATTTTTTTATTTTTTTATTTTTGTTTGGCCCCTGGGCCATGCAAAATCTCAGTCCTCTACCTCCCCTCCTTCCCCACTTTCCTCCTATCCCTCAGTTATCACCTATTTTCCCTATTATTCCCTTATTCTGAGGTATATTTTCGTGCTAACATTAGCGAGTTGCAAGCAGGGTGTTGTCATCACTGATGGCAATCGAGTGCAAGAGAGAGAGAGAGAGTATCGATCGACTGTGTCGCAGTGGCCTTGGGGAAAATTGGCGGGAAGGTAGCTTGCCTCACCCATACATTATAAAACTCGCGGGCTATATCTCCGATTTTGACCATCCAAACGCTGTTTTCACTCGTTTTATTGTTGTTTCAGGTTAATACCTTTATAATCAACCCATAATAGGCGCATATGGATAATTATTAATGCTATTAATGGTACAATGAATATTTTAGTGACGGAAACACCTCAAATACGTCAGCACAGGGGGAGGTTTTCAATTACCCCCGTGCGCACTTCAGAGGTTAACAGACGAAATTAGGCCGCAAATTACAATAACATAGCGGGCCGCCGTTTATGGGAGACTTTTTACACATAATTTTCAATGTTAATTTTCTCCCTTAATCGATTTTTCCAAATTATCAAACTTACATAATAATGAAGTACAGTTTATAGGGATTCCAACATGCATTTCAAAATTGTCATGAAAATTGGTGGGTGGTTTGCTTTATACCGAAAAAGCTCCCCTCACCGTTGGCAATTCTGACAACTTGGGCTGAGCTCTTTTTGGTTCAATGTTATTTTAATACCACGAATTTTGGGTAGCGTTCAAGGAGAGTAGTGCCGCCTTATTTTGCATGTTTTTTTTGTTTTTTTTCAAGGAATACAGTGTTTTATTGTTGTTTATCATGGTTTGAGTGGAGGATTTGTATTAGTTTACCCATTACTCCAACAATCTTAAGATAACCCCCCCCACTAGTGGGGAGGGCTATGAAGACAGGGAAAATGTGGGGTTAAAGACGTAAAAAGGCGATAAGGAGGTATTAAAACAAAACTTGGCTCGGGTTTTCATGAATTTGAAAGACATATAACCCCAAAATGGAGAAACCCGAGCCAAGTTTTGACGAAAGTTGGCTCGGGTTTTCTGATGTTTCAGAATCCCAAAACACAGTAACCTAATTATGAAACTTGGCTCGGGTTTTCATGAATTTGTAAGCCATATAACCCCAAAATGGAAAAACCCGAGCCAAGTTTTGACGAAAGTTGGGTCGGGTTTTCTGATGTTTGAGAGTCCCAACACACAGTAAGGTAATTATGAAAGTTGGCTGGGGTTTTCATGTATTTGAACCGCATAAAACTCCAAAATGGAAAAACTCGAGCCAATTTTTGGCGAAAGTTGGGTCGGGTTTTGCGATATTGCAAAGTCCAAAAACACAGTAGGCTCACCGAATGTTTAAACTTGGGGCAACAGTTGTGATATAGGGTGTATCACCTACCTCTGAACGGGTATATCATAGTGTTTACTATACCCCTTTAACCCGGGAACTGCGGGAAGACTCTTTAGAGTTCGGCCGGCGGACTGCGGGAAGACTCTCTGGAGTAAGTAAAACTAAAAATCAACTTTTTACATCGAAATTTTTTTTTTTTTTTTTTTTTTTTTTTTTTTTTTTTTTTTTTTTTTTTGGCCCCTGGGCCATGCAAAATCTCAGTCCTCTACCTCCCCTCCTTCCCCACTTTCCTCCTATTCCTCAGTTATCACCTATTTTCCCTATTATTCCCTTATTCTGAGGTATATTTTCGTGCTAACATTAGCGAGTTGCAAGCAGGGTGTTGTCATCACTGATGGCCATCGAGTGCAAGAGAGAGAGAGAGAGTATCGATCGACTGTGTCTCAGTGGCCTTGGGGGAAATTGGCGGGAAAGGAGTTTGCCTCACCCATAGATTATACAACTCGCGGGCTATATCTCCGATTTTGACCATCCAAACGCTGTTTTCACTCGTTTTATTGTTGTTTCAGGTTAATACCTTTATAATCAACCCATAATAGGCGCATATGGATAATTATTAATGCTATTAATGGTACAATGAATATTTTAGTGACGAAAAACCTCAAATACGTCAGCACAGGGGGAGGTTTTCATTTACCCACGTGCGCACTTCAGAGGTTAAAAGGACATTAGCCTAACCTAACAACCTTACCTAACCTATCCGAGTATTATGGGTGGGGGCTGCCGCCCCCACACCCCCGCTCCCACACACCCCTAAAAAGGGTATATCATAGTGTTTACTATACCCCTTTAAAAGGACATTAGCCTAACCTAACAACCTTACCTAACCTATCCTAGTATTATGGGTGGGGCTGCCGCCCCCACACCCTCGCTCCCACACACCCCTAAAAAGGGTATATCATAGTGTTTACTATACCCCTATAAAAGGACATTAGCCTAACCTAACAACCTTACCTAACCTATCCTAGTATTATGGGTGGGGGCTGCCGCCCCCACACCCCCGCTCCCACACACCCCTAAAAAGGGTATATCATAGTGTTTACTATATCCCTTTAAAAGGACATTAGCCTAACCTAACAACCTTACCTAACCTATCCTAGTATTATAGGTGGGGGCTGCCGCCCCCACACCCCCACTCCCACACACCCCTAAAAAGGGTATATCATAGTGTTTACTATATCCCTTTAAAAGGACATTAGCCTAACCTAACAACCTTACCTAACCTATCCTAGTATTATGGGTGGGGGCTGCTGCCCCCGCCCCCACACACCACTAAAAAGCGCATAATGCGATAATAAGCATTTGTAAATAATACCGCAAGTACGAATCTCGTTTGTGAGACTAGTATTAACGTAATAAACAATCCAACCTAATTATTTAAAAAAAATAAACTAAAAATGCTAAATAACGTAAGTAGCAATCCCTTGTCATGAACGTAAACCCCAAACCCTAACCACTATTAGACAAAACAATATGAGTTTGTACCTTAATGTGTAGGAGGATAAAGTTTAGCCGCAAGGAGAAGAAAGTGGTGCAATCGTGTTGCTGGATCCGGAAAGGCCTTATGGAAAAGGAAGAGTGACAAGTACCCTTCAAAGTGTTCCTCTAACTTGGCATTTTCAAAGAAGGTGCCGATCTTAGCCCCGACGTCAAACCTGCACCTGCCTTTCCTCACGTGTTTCCCGTGAGGTACTCTGGTAACTTTATCACACTTCCATCTGTTGTTATCATTAACTTTTAAATCGGCACCACAGCTGTCACACTTCACAGACCTTTTCACCAGATTGTGGGCCGCAAGAAACTCCCACAGATCGTCCCTGTTTTGTAAGGCTAGGTGTAGTTCACCAATATTCTTAGAGCAGCCTTCACACTCAAGAGCCATCTTTGTTCAACAAACCCGGGTCTGACAGTGTGTTCACCTGGTCGTGACGTATCAGCTGGTTCTGACGTATGATCAGCTGATGGTGTTCCAATAACACTACTTATGATTTCAGAATAGTGTATTATTGCTATATGTTCGTGACAATCTAGAGAGAAGTGTGGTATTATCGTGCATTATTAATATTGAGGTCTTGCAACAATATTACAAGTGTATATAGTCGCCTCCAAATATATACAGAACGTGTTGAAGCACAATATTGAGCGTGGTGAATTCGCGGCATTCGTAAGATATTAGGTTTTAAAAAGCCCGGGCGGAGCCGGAGGACGGAGGTATTCGAAGGGGTTCGACGCAATGCTTGAACCGACCGAAATCAAGACAGCACAAGACGATGTTTACATTTTTTACTTAGATTTTCGGTTTATTTGTCTGTAAGTGAGTATTTGTTCAATGTGTTGATAACGAAAATCCTCCATGCGGACTATAATGAGAAAAATATGGCGAATCTATTGGTGCCTATTTTCATTAATAAATTGTTTCTCATAAGGTGGCACTAGTGTCCTTGAATATTATCAAATTTTGTTGATATATTTGAAGATAGATATTTAATCTATATGCTTTAATGGATATTAGCTTACTGAAAAATCTTAAAAATCCGAGCCAACTTTTGCCAAAACTTGGCTCGGGTTTTTTCATTTTGGGGTTTTCTTAAGTTGAAAAACAAGAAAACCCGAGCCAACTTCTTTTATGCAGCTGAAAAATCTTAAAATCTGAGCCAACTTTTGCCAAAACTTGGCTTGGGTTTTTTCATTTTGGGGTTTTCTCAAGTTGAAAAACAACAAAACCCGAGCCAACTTTCATCATAAAAACCATTATATCGCCTTTTTATGTCTTTAACCCCACATTTTCCCTGATCTTCATAGCCCTCCCCACTATCGGGCGCCGTGTCTTAAGATCGTTGGATAAAGGGGAAAATTATTTTTGCGGAGGTTGAAACTAATGCCAATCACTATATATTGATGCAAATAAACTAAAAACTAAACAAAAATAATGAAAATAATTGGTGGGTGGTTTCCTTAATATTTTCCGCTTTATCCCTCTCATAGGCTCATCCCCCAAAGCCCCATGACTTAGCCTATTGTCATCATCATAGCCTAGGCCTATATATTACCAGCAGGGGGCAAATAACAGCTGGCCATGGGACAATTTTGGGTCAATATTTACGAGCCGCACCACAGCTGGGATCTAATTTATAATGGTAGTTTTGGGTTCCCATCATTTTATGCTTCATTGCTAGGGCCTAGGCTATAGGCCTATAGGCCTAGGCCTAATTTGGTAAGATTTTACGGTTTGACAGTTACAAGCCCCATCGATGTTTGTGTAGCCTATAGGTATGTTATATAATAGTCTTCAGTCCTATATATGTCCTTCCCGTCGCAAATGTATTATAAGGGAGATATAGGGTAAAACACAGAGTCTTGTCTGCATAATGACAAGTCCTGTTTTACGGGATTTCTGCTTTATAGATTTTTTTTTTCCCTCCTACCATACTCGGGGGACCTTACAGTTGCGCGATCCAGTGCTGCTTTGGTAATTGCGTACATTTTAGGTTAGTTGCTATCCACGTATTACTTTTAGGTTAGGTTGTTGTTGTTGTTGTTGTTCCCTAAGCTGCCTGGCCGAACAGCCCCGAGTCCCTGAGGAAGGCCATGGCCACGATCGGGCTTTCCCACAGAGCTCTCATTGAGTGTAGGTTGTGTTGTTGGCGTAAGTGGTTGTGTGAAATGCAGTCTTCTATGATGTGTTTAATGGTATGGGGTGCTGTGTTACATCCCGGGCAGGCGTCGACAACGGAGTCATCCAGTCTCTTCTGATAGCTCAGGAGAGCTGGATGGTGTCCGCATCTCAGCCTGGCCAGGTGGACTCTGTCCTCGCGAGGGAGGGAGGATTCGGAAGGATGGATTTCGGGAGGTCGTGCATGCAGCTGCGTGTTGTCTGTGAGTGAGTGGATGGATTGGCGAGAGATATGAGTATGGATGTGCTTCTGGAAGTTGGTTCGGGGTGGGCAGGGAGGGAGAGAGGACAATAATTGTGTGTGATACCGTGTGCTGGGTGTTGTTTTGATATTTCTTGGTGTCTGTGGATGTGTTGCCATGTAGTTTAGTGGGTGGTCTTGGTTCGTGGAGGCTGCTGCCAGGAATTGAGTGCCTCTCATGTCCAGATGGTCTTTGACTTTGAGGATTTTTGTTTCTTGATGTAGATGATCTGTGGGTGTAGTAGCTGTGCAGCCTGTAATGATCTTCAGGGCTTTGTTTTGAATAGTCTGTAAGGTCTTATGATGTGTTTCAGCTAGGTTAGAAGCCCAGGCTGGGCTTGCGTATTCCATTACTGATCTTATGTATTGTTTATATACTGTGGTGGTAGTTTCTTTGTTGTGTCCAAATTTTGTGTGAGCAAGTGACCTGAGGGCGTTAAGTCTGGGTGTCAGTTTCTTTTTAATGCTTGTGGTGTGCTGTTTGAATGTCATATGAGTATCATATGTTACTCCTAGGATTTTGGGTGTGTGTGTATGTGTTAGGGGTGTGTTGTTTATGGTGAGTTGAGGGATGTATTCGTGTTCACCTGTCCAGCTTGTGAGCAGGGTTGCGGTGGATTTGGCTGGGGCTAGATTAAGTCTGTTTGTAGTGCACCAGCCATGTAGTGTGTTGAGATAGGGTTGAAGGAGATCTGTTGCTCTTCTTGGGTCATGGTGTGTGCATGTGAGTGTTATGTCATCTGCATAGGAGGCTAAGTTTATTTGGGGAGTATTGGGTGTAGTTATATCATGCATGTACAGATTGAAGAGTGCGGGCGATAGGACGGATCCTTGTGGGACTCCGTTTGGAAAGTTTCTGATTTTAGATGACTGACCGGCAAAAGATACGTGTGCACATCTGCCTGCTAGGAAGTTGGCCAGCCACCTTTTTGTGTTGTTGTGCATGTTTGTGTTGTAGATTTTGTTTGTTAGGTTGTGGCGTGGGATGGCATCGAAGGCTTTACTAATGTCGAGTGTGGCTAATAGTGATCTGTGTGGTGGTCTAGCTGAGTTGATGCCGTCAAAAGCTCTTTGTGTAAGGTCTGTGAGAAGAGTGTTTGTGGAGTGCAGTGGCCTAAAGCCATGTTGTGTTGGAGCTAGGGGTAGGTCGGGTGTAATTAGTTGTAATACTAGGCGTTCCATGACTTTGGAGGGGGAGCAAAGGAGTGTAATGGGGCGGTGCGAGGAGGGTAGCGTGGGGTCTTTGTTGGGTTTGGGGAATGTGATGATGATACCATGCTTCCAAATGTCTGGTATTGTGTTGTGTGAATAGCTGTAGTTTGATATGTTAGTGAGTGTTTGTATGCCTTGTGGTCCCAGGTGTCTGAGGTGTATGTTGCTTATGTTGTCTAGGCCACAGGCGGGTGAGTGCTTGCGGTGAGGGCGGGTCCTTGGAGTGGCTTCGGTCGCGCCGGGAATTTCCACTTTTAGGTTAGGTTGTTGTTGTTGTTGTTTTTCCTCAAGCTGCCTGGCCGAACAGCCCCAAGGCCCCGAGCAAGGCCAAGGCCGTAACCGAGCGCCCCCACAGAACCCTCCCTGCCGACCACAATAAAGCCTGGGTGACCGAAGCCACTCCATGGCGGGGAGCTGAGGAGGGTGCGGAAACGCCCGGGAAACCAAAGCCCCACCCAGGGCCCTGTGCCCCTCAGCAATTATGAAGAGAAAGTTGAGGGGCAAAGGAAAGATATGACGCTTTGGCTTCCAATCTTGGTAGATTAGGAGGTCAATCCACGCAAGAGACGCCGTCACTTGAGATCTAGAAAATATATAAGTAAAAGGAACAGTCAGAGTAAGCTATGGGTATGGCAGAGATCGCTCAGTTCTCACTCTGATAGACCAGCCCATCACCACATGACTAGAACCCAATCCTCTCAGCATCAGCTAGGAAAGGCCCTAGAAAGCCGCCTTTGGCGGGGGGATAGCTCCCCTATTTCAACCCTTTTCGGGGTTGGGCACCCGCCCTTTTTTAGGTTAGGTTAGGTTTCTTAGTTAGGTAAAACAACACTGTACAGGTATATCAAAGAAAAATGCAAAAAAAAAAAAAAACACATTCTAAAACTCGTGACTGTCACACCGTATCAATTTACCCCTAATTTTTATCCACCGGATTTTTTTTTTTCTTGGCTTTATTTATTTAGCCTAGACCCTAGGCCTAGGCTAGCCTTTTTTTTTTTTTTTTTTTTTGCATTAACCTAGGCCTAACCAAAAAACGATAAATACTGATTTCCGACCTTCAATTAAACATCCTACAAGTTCTAACCAGTCCCCTGAACAGTTTTTAATAGGTTACTTGAGGATATTTTAACGGGACCATAGGTAAATTTTTAGCCAAAAAACCTAACCTAACCTAACCTAAATGTATTTGGGGGCTATTAGGTTAGGTTAGGTTAGGTTTTTTGGTTAGGTTAGGGCCTAATGCAAAAAAAATGAATAAATAAAGCCAAGACAAAATAATATTTTCCGGTGGATAAAAATTATATAGGCTAGCAATGAAGCATAAAATGATAGGAACCCAAAACCACCATTAGAAATGAGATCCCAGCTGTGGTGCGGCTCGTAAATATTGACCCAATTTTGTAAAAATTAAAATTCAAATTAGACGCGAACATAACTGCGAGCGTATGACTTAGGCGATGTAAACAAAGTGATGATAGCCTACGCCTGTTAACACAACCCTTACGACCTTACCTAGCCTAGCCTACTCCATAACCCGGGAGCTGCGGGGAGACTCATAAGAGTTCCCCCGGCGGACTGCGGGAAGACTCTTGAGAGTAAGTAAAATAAAAAATCAACTTTTGACATCGAAAAAAAATTATTTTTTTTATTTTTATTTTTTTATGTTTTTATTTTTTTTTGGCCCCTGGGCCATGCAAAATCTCAGTCCTCTACCTCCCCTCCTTCCCCACTTTCCTCCTCTCCTTCAGTTATCACCTATTTTCCCTATTATTCCCTTATTCTGAGGTATATTTTCGTGCTAACATTAGCGAGTTGCAAGCAGGGTGTTGTCATCACTGATGGCAAGCGAGTGCAAGAGAGAGAGAGAGAGTATCGATCGACTGTGTCTCAGTGGCCTTGGGGGAAATTGGCGGGAAAGCAGATTGCCTCACCCATACATTATACAACTCGCGGGCTATATCTCCGATTTTGACCATCCAAACGCTGTTTTCACTCGTTTTATTGTTGTTTCAGGTTAATACCTTTATAATCAACCCATAATAGGCGCATATGGATAATTATTAATGCTATTAATGGTACAATGAATATTTTAGTGACGGAAACACCTCAAATACGTCAGCACAGGGGGACGTTTTCAATTACCCCCATGCGCACTTGTTAGGTTAATTAATTCTGACTTTACTTATGCTAGTTGCTACACAATGAGGGATGGATGTAGAGTTTGGGCGTATGGTCGTCATGTTTACATAGGGCGATCGCCACGCGGCCGCGGTTAACTTCGCGTCTATTTTGACGGCGATTTTTTTTCGGTGAGGCCTATTTGCCCCCTACTGGCAATATACAGTATATGATGATTACAATATGTCATGGGGGGGGGGGGGGGTGAGGGGGCAAATTCCCCTCTCAAAAATATTGTATCCAATGGCATTCAAAATAGACAGGAACATGATTGCAAAGGTCCGGTGCCTACCCCGCCGCCACCGTCGCCGTCATGTTTACATTTGTCGATAGCCGTGGTTAAGTTTGTGTCTACTGTATTTTGACGGCGATTTGTTCGGTAATTTGCCCCCTGCTGGCAATTTATATGATGATGACAATACTGTATGTAATGGGGGGGGGGGGGGGGGGAGGCCTCAACATATTATTGTATCCAAAGGCAGTCAAAATAGACGGGAACATGATGGCAAAGGTCCAACGCCACTACGTGTAGTATAAACAAGGCTGGTGATAGGCCTACGCCTGCACTTAACATTCTTGCCCACAATGATCTAAGGAAAATTTAGGGTCAATATTTACGAGTCACACCACAGCTGGGATCTCATTTTTAACGGTAGTTTTGGGTTCCTATCATTCTATGCTTCATTGCTATATACTTTTTATCCACCGGATTTTTTTTTTTCGTGGCTTTTTTTTTTTTTTTTTTTAGCATTAGGCCTACCTAACCAAAAAATCTAACCTAACCTAATAGCCCCCAAATACATTTAGGTTTTTTTAGGTTAGGTTAATGCTAAAAAAAATAAAAAAAATAAAAATATAAATAAAAAAACAAGAAAAAATAATATTTTCCGGTGGATAAAAAGTATATAGTAATGAAACATAGAATGATAGGAACCCAAAACTACCATTAGAAATGAGATTCCAGCTGTGGTGTGACCCGTAAATATTGACCAAATTTAGGAGTAAGAGTTGTGTTATCGGGCATAACCTTTGCACGGTGCACCGCGCCCATTTTATCAGGGGTGTTTATCACTTGCATATTATTTTTTAGTAATTTAATACGTCATTGAGGGTGGCAGCTCCCACGTAAGATATTTAAATTTGAAGCGAACATAATGGTCGTGATCCAGAGCGTGCGAATTTCCGCGAAAGGTTAGCCTACTTGAATTAGGGATGTACTGATACCAATATTTTGGCTGATACGGATACTCAGTTTAGAGCCAATACTTAGCCGATACCGACACCGATTATACTTCTTTCTAGAAAATTAATTTGTGAATTTAAGTAGGCTGGGCTATAAAATTAGTCTCATAATCTTAAATCTTAACCTCATTGACACCCATGACATGAACTGAAGTCAGTCAATAACCAATCCTAAAGTGACTGAAGTCCCTAGGCCTAAACAGGGAAAGGATCGATCAACAAATTATAAGAGAGGGGAAAATACAGAGCGTAAATATAGTTTAAAGTATCGGCAGTATCGGCCAATATTTCACCGATACTGATACCCCTAAAACAGGCCAATACCACCAATACCGATACTGATACATCGGTACCGTACATCCCTAGCTTGAATATTACCAAGAGGGCCGCTAAGGCAACTTTATTGTTGTTGAATTTTTTGTTTTTTTCCATAATTATGCTATAGGCCTACAGAATTATTATTTTATAGCTATCCTCAAATTTGCAAATAGATGATACAAACAAATTTTATGCAGCTCAATTTCTGCCCCCCTATAGGCTACAATGAAATCCTGTGGTGTCATTAGTTCTGTTCCTCATAATCCACACTTTTCAGGTAGACTTGGACGGACCTAATGCAAGTCAATAAACGGCCCTATTAACCGTATTTGATCTGAGCGAGGTCTTTTTTGGAACTCCCCTGCTTCTTTCTATTAGTATGGAGATTGTAAGAAGTTTTGCCCCATTAGTTTGATGATAATAAGTACAGTATTTGTCGCTTCACCCCATTCAGGTGTCAATCTGTTTCTGGGCGAGCGATAGCAAGAATGTAACTTAAATGAAATTGGGCTTCGGCCAGGATAGTATTCTATCAAAAAAATTTACAAATATAGGTTGAAGGGGATCTGGGTGGGTATTTTTTTAGTTCAAAGGAAGTCTGTGAAGGTGTTTTTGTTAGCCTAGGGGATAAACTAAAATACATTGCTCAAAAATGGCAGAAGTCAGCAAAATCCTCAACAATAATTAAACAAAATATTATATCCCACTAGACGTCAGACCAGATAGTGTTAAACTTCTACAGTGTCTTTCTCTTAGTATGTTGTTCAAGTTGTTGTTGTTGTTGTTTAGTTGTTTAGTAATTTTTTGTAGTTATGTTAGGCTATGATCTTACAGCAATCCCCAATTTTGCAGATAGACGGACCTAATGCGGCTTCATAAACGGGGATCTTGAACCTCTACGATGTCTTCCTCTCGTCCACTGAGTGAACTTGGACTGTCGGCCTCAGTTATTAGCAAGCTGTTGGCCAATGACTTTATCGATGCGGAAGATGTTCGGGGTATGCAGCCTGATGAACTTAATGCTGGTTAGTATATACATACAGTAAACCCCCGCTCTTTCGGACTTCAATCTTTCGGAATTCTCGTGACTATCGGACTAGCATTTCAATTCGGACTTATGGTTCAGCCTTTCGGATTTGTCTGAAAGGCTGAGAAACTACCTCCATCCTTTTCGGACTACTCGATTTTCCGAGTGACCGAAATCGTCGAAATACGATAATTTAATCATAAGTACTATATATCTCTTATATACTTACCTTAATTCTTTATAATATTTCATAATAAACATATAAGCACGAATTATAACCCCCTGGGGGTTAGGGAATAGAATATGCCCCACGTGCCTTCTGCGTGTCGTAAGAGGCGACTAAAGAGGTTGGGTCGGTGGGCTTGCGACCCCCACCCGGAAAAAATATCTAAGCAAAAAAAAACGAACGAACAGCCTCGGATGCGGACGGAACCAACGTTGACGGACCACGACCGACTAAGGACATGCCTTCGGACATTCTAAGAATGGCTACGTGGAATGTTAGTGGCATGAATGATGGCACAAAAGAGAGAGAGGTTCTGGAAGTGTTAGTGAATGCCAGGCTGGATGTATGTGGAATGACAGAGACCAAATGGAAAGGTTCAGATGTGAGAGAATGGGAATGTGGAATGGGTGTGTGTGCTGGAGTGAGTGAAGGAACAGCGAGAGAAGGTGCATGTTTGTTTGTAAGTAGCAAATGGAAGGAATGTGTAAGAGAGTATGGGTCTGTGGGTTCAAGGATTGTGTGGGTGAGAATGAAAGTAGGAATACAAACGTGGGTGATTGTATGCGTGTATGCCCCGACAGAGGATATACTTGAAAGAAAGAAAGAGGAGTTCTGGATGAATGTGGAGGCGTGCCTGTAGAAGTTTGACAAGAACGAAAGAATATTTCTGATTGGGGATATGAATGGTAAGGTGGGTGATAGGAAAGTTGAGGGAGTGGTGGGAGGGTGGGGGGTACCATCAGAGGTGAATGGGAATGGTAGTGCACTTGTGGACGTATGTGTGGGGAGGAGGCTGTGGATAGCCAACACCTTCTTCCGACACAGAATGATCCACAGGTACACGTGGAAACGGATGTTGACGATGAAGGATAAGACAGTGGTGGAACGAAAGTCATTGATTGATTATGTATGTGTGGATGAACGAATGAAGAAATCTGTGATGGATGCTAGGGTGTATAGGGGTATTGGAGGGGGTCTGTCTGATCATTATGTAGTGGTAGCTAAGGTTAGGATACAAAAGAAGTGGGTGAGGAGAGCGGGAGGGAGGCGAGAGGAGGGTGGAATGGTGAGGAGGGTGGAGAGGTTGCAGGAGGAGGAAGTCAGGGAGGAGTACAGGAGAGCAGTGGAAAGACGACTAGGTGGGTTCGACCTGGAAGTTATGGAGGAAGTGGAGGAGATGAGCAAGGTGTTTAAGGATGAGATCTGTGCAGCATGTGAGGAGGTGTGTGGAGTGAGGAGAAGAGGGAGGGGAGTGAAAGGTACAGCATGGTGGACAGAAGAGGTAAGAATAGCTGTGGAAGAAAAGAAGAAAGCATATAGAGAGTGGTTGGGTAGTAGAGGGAATGAAGATTCCGAGAGACAGAAACGAGCGAGGTACGTGGAGAGTAAGAGGGTGGTGAAGAGAGTAGTGAAGGAAAGTAAGAGAAGAGTAGATGAGGAATTTGGAAGGAATCTGAGTGTAAAATGGAGGGAGAGTAAGAAACTGTTCTGGAAAGAAGTCAAGAAAGTTAGGGAAGGTAGCAAGGGAAACAGTAAGGGTGTGAAAGATAAGAATGGGAGAATGCTAGCCGAGAAGCAAGAGAGAGTCGAAAGATGGAGGGAGTACTTCAGTGAGTTGCTAAAGGAAAGGAATGAAGAGCCAGCAAACATAGCTGGATATGGTATGGGAGGGAGAAGAAGAGAAGTAGTGGAGGAGGAGGTGGGGATCAGGAGGTCAGAAGTGTGGGAAGCCATGAAAAGAGTGAAGTTGGGGAAAGCACCAGGAACAGATGGAGTGTGTGGGGAAATGTTGAGGTATGGTGGTGAGATAGTGATAGAATGGGTATGGAAAATGTGCAAACTAGCATGGGAGAAGGGGAGTGCACCCGATGACTGGAAGACTGGCATAATAGTCCCCCTATATAAGGGCAAAGGGGAAAGAGGAGTGTGTGGGAACCACCGAGGAATATGTCTTCTAAGCGTAGTGGGGAAGGTATACAGTAGGGTAGTGATTGAGAGAGTGAGAGTGAGAACGGAGAAATGGATAGGCGAAGAGCAGGGAGGCTTTAGGAAGGGAAGAGGATGTGTAGATCAGATTTTTACCCTGAATTGTGTTGTGGAGAAGTATCTGGAGAAGAAACAAAAGGTGTATGTTGCCTTTATGGACTTGGAGAAGGCCTATGACAGAGTGGATAGAGAAGGTTTGTGGAAAGTACTTAGAATATACGGAGTAGAGGGCAAGTTGCTGAAAGCAGTGAAGAGCATGTATGAGGGTGCAAAGGCGGCAGTACGTGTGGAGAGTGAGCAGAGCGAGTTCTTTGACCTGAATGTTGGTTTGAAACAGGGGTGTGTGATGTCCCCGTGGTTGTTTACTGTATATATGGATGGAGTTATGAAAGAAATACTATCAAGAGCAGTGGATGTTGGTGTATCGCTAAAAAGGGAGGGAATTGAGTGGAAGCTACCTATACTGCTGTTTGCGGATGATACAGTTCTGATGAGTGATAATGAATGGGAGTTGCAGGGTCTGGTAAATGAGTTTGGAACTGTGTGCGAAAAACGGAATTTGAAGGTAAATACGGGGAAGAGCAAGGTTATGGTCTTCGAAAGGGGTGAAGTCACAGAGTGTGAGGTGAAGCTGAACGGTCAGGCTATGGAGATCGTCAACTCTTTTAAGTATCTGGGCAGTGTGTTGAGTAAAGATGGGACTATGGATGAAGAGGTGCGGGAGAGGGTACAACAGGGGAAGAGGGTTGTAGGAACGCTTAAAGCAGTAACAAGAAATAGAGTGGTCAGTATGGAAGTGAAGAAGTCCTTGCATGACAGTGTGGTAATCCCGACACTGACTTACGGAAGCGAAGCATGGACGTTGGTTGAGAGACTCAGACCAAGAGTGAGAGCAGTGGAAATGAATTACTTAAGGAGTGCGTGCGGAGTTACATGGAGGGATAGACAGACTAATGAGGAAGTAAGAAGGAGGTGTGGTGTGGAGGTAGATGTGCTGGAAAGTGTGAAAAGGAACAACTTGAGATGGTTCGGCCATATGGAACGTATGGAAAGCGAGAGAATGACTAAGAGGGTGTACGAGAGCGAGGTGGAGGGACAGAGGGGGAGAGGTAGACCGAATATGAGGTGGAAGGATGGAGTGAGGAACTACATGAACGAAGGCGGTGCTGGTTGGGGGGAGGGGCGTCGACTGACTGGGGACAGAGGTGCATGGGGGCGGTTCGTTCGTGGCCACCCCTTCGGGGATCACGGCGTCGGGCGATAGATAGATAGATAGATAAGTTCAAATGAAAAATCAGTGTACCGGCGGTACCATTACTGAAACACGTGTACTGTATTTACCTATTTGTAGTTTACAGGAATTGAGCAGCGCTCGTGTTGTCCTGTCTTAGTTACTTTATAATCAATCCATTTTACTTAGACAAGTATCGTAATGGATATTCCCAGTTCCCAGTATTTTGGACTAACATATCATAACTTATGTTGCCCTATTTCCATATTTACTTTTATCCAACCTAGATTTGAACATGTTAATGTTCCTCGCTCTCACCACCTCCTCCTCCAAGTTGTTCCAAGTCTCTATACTCCTATATGGGAAGCTGAATTTCTTTGTGTCCTTACGACATCTGCCCTTCCTCAGCTTAAACTCGTGCCCTCTTGTCCTTCCATTATCCCTCACGAATAGATCTTCCCTATCTACTCGTTCCAAACTTTTTACTCCCTTGAACATCGTTATTAAGTCGCCTCGTTCCCTTCTCTCTTTCAAGGTAGGCAGTTGTAGTGTCTTAAGTCTTTCCTCAATTATGTCAACTCCTTCAATCTTGGGATCATCTTCGTTGCTATCCTTTGGACTTTCTCTAATTTGTTTATATGTTTTTTCAAATGTGGTGACCATATCACTGCTGCATATTCTAATCTTGGTCTTATCATAGTCATTATTGTAATGCCCTCGAAAATGTCCCGCACCCACAATAATACTAACCCGAGTTGACGTCAGGTATAGCGTAAAATAGTCGTAGATGGTAAGTCCAATAAACTCGTCTCGAGAGACTATCACCGTGGTTCGAAAATAGTCGTAGATGGCAAGTCCAATAAACTCATCTCGAGAGACCATCACCGTGGTTCTTAAAAATCGGACTAAGGTTGCTATACTTTTGTACGTCCGTGGTAGTACAGTGGGTTAGCGCGCGGGCCTGGTGGTGATGGTGGTGCGTCACTAACCAGGGTTCGAACCCCACCCAAGGCATCTCAAAACCTGTGGGTTTTTAGGGGGGTTAAATTCCCTTCAGAGGTTCGTACCCCGCGCCAGGTACCAGGAATGGTTGATCCTAAAGGTGGCCTGGGGATAATTCCCATTCCTATTTAACCTGGAAAAACCTAGCATTTCAATTATCAATTTTCTTAACATTTCTTCATCCAAATAGTTAAATGCCACTCTCATATTGGTTATTATTCCATATGCTCCTCCAATGATCATGTTAATATGCTTCTCTGGGGATAGATCATCTTGTATTATCACTCCAAGGTCCTTCTCATGCCGTGTTTTGCCAATTATTTCAATTCCTAATTTGTACACCCAGCTTGGCCTTATCTCACTTGTTCCCACTTCCAAAACATGACACTTTTCTGCATTGAAACTCATTTTCCAGGTTTGGCTCCATCTGTGCAACTCATCTAGGTCCTTTTGAAGATCCTGACAACTTTCTATACAGGTGACATTCTTCATGATCTTAGCGTCATCCGCAAACATATTCATATGACTATTCAAGTTTTCTGGCATGTCGTTTACATAAAGTAGGAACATTAGGGTGGATGGGACTCGTTAGCCTTGGTCGGCAACTCATCTAGGGGAGACAACCTTATACAAATCCGGGTGGATGGAACTCGTCAGCCTTGGTTGGCAACCTGTCTAGGGGAGTAAACCTGATACAAATCCGTACTGCTTACCTAAGGGTAAGGCAGGTTAGTGGATGGATTAGCCGAACACCACTGTAGAAAAATAGTGCTAACAAGATACACAGAGGGCCTCGGAGTTGGACGGATCCTAAATTGAGTGGTCAATCCTGTAAGTCCTTTACTAAACTGGCTCGGGTTGTCCCACTCACAGGGAATAGGTCCGCTTGGGGGCATTCTGTGTATGGCCACCCTCGTAAGGGGAGTAAGGCGTCCGGCAATAGATAGATAGATAGGAACATTATCGGACCCAACACTGATCCCTGTGGTACTCCGCTCGTCACACTCCTCCACTGTGAATATTCGTCTCGTATCGTGGTCCTCATTTCTCTTCCTATTAAAAAGTTTTCCATCCATTTTAACATCCTACCATGTACACCTCCAACAACCTGCAATTTCCACAATAACCTTTTGTGAGGCACCCTGTCAAAGGCCTTTTTCAGGTCCAGGTAAACACAGTCAACCCATCCCTCTCTCTCCTGTGTAACATCTACAACTCTGCTATAAAAACTTAATAAATTAGATACACAAGATCTCCCTTCCCTGAATCCAAACTGTTTCTCGCTAAGCACCCCCTGTCCCTCAATGAAGTGTGTCCACTTTTTCCTTATAATTTTCTCACAAATTTTACAAACAATGCTGGTGAGGGACACCGGTCTGTAGTTAAGCGGATTTTCTCTGTCTCCTCCTTTGTAAATAGGTACTATGTTAGCTCTCTTCCATTCCACTGGCAGGTCTCCCTCATTCAGTGAAGATTTGATGATTTCATAGATTGGTTCCACTAACTCTTCCGCACATTCTTTGAGGATCCATCCAGCCACTCCATCTGGTCCCATTGATTTCCTCACGTCCAAATCCTGCATCAATTTCAGCACTTCACTTTTTGTCACTTTCATTTCAGGCATCTGTGGTGTTCTCATTTCTCTATTAGGTTCTATAAACTACTCCTCTTTTACAAACACTGACTGAAGCTTTTCATTCATAACTTCACACAATTCTTTATCTTTCTCATAGCTGTTTGTTCCAACTCTTAGTCTGACAATACCTTCTTTTGTTTTTATTTTTCCATTTACAAATCTATAAAATAGTTTTGGCTCATTTTTGCACTTCTCTACAATATTCCTTTCATATTTATATTGTTCCTCGCGTCGTATCTTTACGTATTCATTTCTTTTCTCCTTGTACTTATTCCAGTTATTTTCACTATGTCTCTTCCGTGCTATATTCCAGGCTCGGTTTCTTCTATCCTGTGCCTTACTACATCTTATATTGAACCATTCTTTTTCCTTCTTTACCCCTGATTGGAACCTTGGGACATATTTATGTATCCCTTCTTGATATACTTTCAGGAAAAGTCTATATTTGTCTTGAACCATTTCCAGGCTTTCTAGTTCCTTCCAATTTATACTTTGGAAATAATGTTTCAATGAGTTAAAATCAGTTTTAGCATAATTGTATCTATTTATTTTATGTCCTTCCTTTCTCTCCTCATTTTCCCCCAAATCCATCTCCATTTCTAATATCTTGTGATCACTTTTTCCCAAGGGACAACGATAATTTATCTTTCTAACATCATGTGGATCACTGGTGAAGACTAGGTCTAGCCTGGATGGTTCATCCATCCCTCTGATTCGTGTGTTTTCTCTAACATGTTGTGTTAACATGTTTTCTGTTACTAGATTCAATAATTTACTGCCCCAAGATTCATTATTATTTCCCGCATCTAACCCTTCCCAATTGACTTCCTTACAATTGAAATCACCTGTTAATAATAATTTATTTCTCCTATTAAAAAGTATTTTTAGTGCATCTAGAGATTCCGTGATTAGTTGATCATATTTATCCCGCTTCCATGCTCTAGTTTGTGGTGGTATATAAACCACTGCTATATCAGTTGCTTTGTTGTCCTTGTCTTTTATTGTCACTGCTATAATTTCTGATCTATTATTGCCTAGGTTAATCTCACTTGCTTCTATATTTTTGTCAGTCATTATTAACACTCCACCGCCCACTTTTCCTTCTCTATCTTTTCTCCACACATTGTACCCTTCCCATCCCAACACTCCCAATTCAGTACCACCTCTCAACTTTGTTTCTGCTAAGCACATATGTGGTTTATATTTCTCAATATAGTCATTCAATTCTAATTTCTTAGACAGCAAGCCATCCACATTACTATACATCAGCTTCATCTCCCCCCTTCTTACACCTTTCTTTTTTTCTCTTTCCCTAATATTCCCAGACTCTACTCCCCCCCCGCTGTGTGTGTGTGTGTGTGTGTTATTGGTGTTTGGCTATGTCGAGTGAGTGTGTGTATTTACCTATTTGTATTTACCTATTTGTAGTTTACAGGAATTGAGCAGCGCTCGTGTTGTCCTGTCTTAGTTACTTTATAATCAATCCATTTTACTTAGACAAGTATCGTAATGGATATTCCCAGTTCCCAGTATTTTGGACTAACATATCATAACTTATGTTGCCCTATTTCCATATTTACTTTTATCCAACCTAGATTTGAACATGTTAATGTTCCTCGCTCTCACCACCTCCTCCTCCAAGTTGTTCCAAGTCTCTATACTCCTATATGGGAAGCTGAATTTCTTTGTGTCCTTACGACATCTGCCCTTCCTCAGCTTAAACTCGTGCCCTCTTGTCCTTCCATTATCCCTCACGAATAGATCTTCCCTATCTACTCGTTCCAAACTTTTTACTCCCTTGAACATCGTGTGTGTTCTTCGGTGTGTGTGTACTCACCTAATTGTAGTATACAGGATTTAAGCCTAAGCTCGTGTTGTCCTGTCTCTCTCTCTACATTTATCCAATTTTGCTTTAAAAGTTTGGATATTTCTTGCTCCCACCACCTCCCCATCCAACTTATTCCAACACTCAATGCTTCTATACGGGAAGCTGAACTTTCTTACATCAGACTTACATATAACTTTCCTCAACTTACAATCATGACCCCTGGTTCTTCCCTCGTCCCTCACCACAAAATCTCCCTTGTCGATCTTCTCAAAACCTTTCACACACTTAAACATCATGATCATGTCACCTCTCTCTCTCCTCTCCCTCAGCGTTGGCAGCTTTAGCCTCTCCAATCTCTCCTCATAAGGCAGGTCTCTAAGGCTAGCTATCATCTTAGTGGCAACTCTCTGAACTCTTTCCAGTTTTTTATTATGTTTTATAAGGTGTGGAGACCACACCACTGCTGCATACTCCAGTCTTGGTCGTATTATTGTCCCTATTATTTTTGCTAACATCGCTTCATCTAAATAATTCAGAGCTATTCTCATGTTAGTCAACACTGCATAGGTTTCACCAGTTATTTTATTTATATGCTGTTCAGGTGACAAGCTGTCTGCCACAACTACCCCTAGGTCTTTTGCTTTCACAGCTTTACTAATTATTTCATCTCCTATTTTATATACCCAAGAAGGTCTATATTTACTTTTTCCCATCTCAAGAACCTGACACTTACTCGTGTTGAATTCCATTTTCCAAGTTTGACTCCACTCATATAACTTATCTAGGTCTCTCTGTAATTCTTCACAACTACTCCTACTTGTAATATGCTTCATTAATTTTGCATCATCAGCAAACATAGATATATATGAGCCTATTCCCATTTGAAGGTCGTTGATGAAAACCAAAAACATGATTGGGGCCAACACCGATCCTTGAGGCACTCCGCTTTTTACCCTTTTCCACGAGGAGAACTTTCCTTTTATTACTGTTCGCATTTCCCTCCCAATTAAATAGTTTTCCATCCACTTTAATAATACTCCCTCAACCCGCCCCACAGTCCTGAGCTTCCACAACAATCTCTTATGAGGCACCTTATCAAATGCCTTCTTGAAATCTAAGTAAATACAATCTACCCACCCCTCCCTCCCTTGTACAATGTCAATTACCCTATCATAGTAACTCAACAAATTTGTGGTACACGAATGACCTTTTCTGAACCCGAACTGCTTGCTTGAAATTATTTCCCTCTCCTCCAACATACCCACCCATCTTTTTCTAATAATCTTTTCACAAAGCTTGCATATAACACTCGTTAAGGATACCGGTCGATAATTTAGCGGGTCTTCTTTATTTCCACTTTTATATATTGGAGTTATATTTGCTTGTTTCCATTCTAAGGGAAGTTCCCCCTTGTTTAATGAGTGTTGAACAATATTAAAAATAGGTCTCACTAGTTGTTCAGAACATTCTCTTAATACCCATCCAGCAATGTTATCTGGGCCCATAGATTTTCTCACGTCCAATTCTTCCAACAATGATTTTAGTTCATCCTTGTTGACTTCTATCGACTCTAGTCCCTGTATCTCGTTCAATTCCACCACAGGTTCTACATAGTCATCCTCCTCCACAAACACGGATGTTAATGTATCATTCATAATTTCACACATACCCACTGTGTCTTCATATAATTGACCCTCTACCCTAAGCTTTGTTATTTTGTCCTTTATTTTAGTTTTTCCGTTGATATAACTATAGAACAGCAGAGTGTGTGTGTGTGTGTGTGTGTGTGTGTGTGTGTGTGTGTGTGTGTGTGTGTGTGTGTGTGTGTGTGTACTTACACTAGTTGTACTTACACTAGTTGTATTTGCGGGAGTGAGCATGCTCGTTAATTCCCGCCTCCTAAGATATGTTTGTCATACCGTGCTTTGAAACTATGCACTGATGGTGCAGACACAACTTCGGCTGGCAATTTGTTCCACCCACTAATCGAGTTGGTAGGAAATCTTTTACTTTTCAGATCAGATTTACTATTAAGCACTTTTAGTTTGTAGCCGTGACCTCTTGTTCTCTCACCTCTATCCCTCTCTATGAAGTTTTCTTGGTCGATTTTGTCAATACCTCTAACACATTTGTATATCTGAATTTGCTGTCCTCGTTTCCTTCTCTGTTCCAGTGTAGGTAGATTCAATCTCTCGAGCCTCTCCTGGTACTCCAAATTTTCCAAACCTGGGATCATCCTCGTAGCTGCTCTCTGTACCCTCTCAATTTTGTGGATATGTTTCTTCATGTGAGGGGACCACACTACAGATGCATATTCCATCCTGGGTCTTATTATTGCCGTTATTATTTGTTTCATGGTGTTTTCATTAAGATAATTGAAAGACATCCTGATATTTGCCAATAGTGCTAGTGATTCTCTCACTATCTTATTTACGTGGCTTTCTGGAGACATGTTATCCTTAAATTCTATCCCCAAGTCTTTTTCTTTTTCTGCTTTGGGAATCACTTCGTTTCCTAGTTTATAATCTTTTCTAGGTCTGTACTTGCTTTTACCCATTTCTAGAGTCTTACATTTCCCTGCATTGAACTCCATATTCCATTTGATGCTCCATTCATGGATCTTTTGCAAATCTGCTTGGAGCTCAAGGCAATCCTCCTGGGTTCTGATCGTTTTAAGCAGTTTAGCATCGTCCGCAAACATGCTCATGTAGCTTGTTAGTCCCTCAGGTAAGTCATTTACAAATATTAGAAACATGATTGGGGCTAGGACAGATCCTTGTGGTACCCCACTCGTAATTTGAGTCCAGTTTGACGATTTCCCCCTTACTGTTGTTCTCATCTGTCTTCCGCTAAGGTAGCTCTCCATCCATTTCAGCAGTTTGTCTCCTACTTTTCCCTCATGTTTTAATTTCCACAGCAATCTCTTGTGTGGAACTTTGTCAAATGCCTTTTTAAAGTCTAGGTAGGCACAGTCTACCCATCCTTCCCTCTTGTCCACTGTGTCTATTACTCTAGAGTAAAAACTCAACAAGTTGCTTACACATGATCTGCCTCCTCTGAATCCAAATTGTCGGTCAGTAATTAATCTTTTGGATTCCAGGTAGTTAACCCATTTGTCCCTTATTAATCCTTCCAGAATCTTCATGAGGATGCTCAATAGTGATACAGGTCTATAGTTCAGTGGTTTATCTCTGCTTCCTCCCTTAAATATAGGAATAATGTTTGCTCTTTTCCATTCTGTAGGTACTATCCCTGTGTCCAATGATTTGGTCATTATGTCATATAACGGTATACTCAGTTCCTTAGCATTTTCTTTAATAATCCAGCCTGATACTCCGTCCGGTCCAGCGGCTTTGTTTGGATCCACCTTACTCAATTTGTCTATGAGCTCTGGTCTGTTAAATGTGACTTCCGGCATTTCCTCTGTACCTATCTCATTGGATTCTGGTGCAATGAATTCTCCTTCTTTTGTAAATACTGATGCAAAATTTCTATTTAGTTCTTCCGCAATCTCTGTATCCTCTTCTATGATTCTGTTTCCACTTTTAATCTTTACGATCGTGGCTTTTATCTTCCTTTTGCCGTTTACAAACTTGAAAAACATTTTTGGATTCTTTTCATAGTTCTCCACTATCCCTTTCTCATGGTTTGCCTCTGACCTCCTCCTCATTTCTGTGTATTTGTTTCTCTCCTCTTTATACTTTTGCCTGTTATCTTCCGAATCCCAGTTTCTCATCTTTTTCCAGGCTTTGTTTTTTGCTTCCTGTGCTTGCCTACATTCGCGGTTAAACCATACTTTGCGATTACTTTTTTTCCTTTTATTAACGTACTTAGGGACAAAAGTTTTTATACCAGTATCATAGATCTCCATGAATGCCTTGAGTTTTTTGTCTACCTCACTTTCAGATAACACCTGATCCCAATTTTGTGACTTGAAAAAATCCTGTAGTCCTTCGAAATCGGTTCTGGAATACATCCAGTGATTTTCCTTGTGCTTTTCCCTTCCCTTGGGTAGATTATACTTCAATAGTAAGTCTATGTCTAAAACTGCATGATCGCTTTTTCCTAGTGGGCATAGGTACTGAATACTTTGAACCTCCTCCTCCCTTCTTGTGAATAGAAGGTCCAATCTAGCTGGTTGATCACTTCCCCTTACTCTTGTTGACTCTTTTACATGTTGGTATATAGAATTTTCCATGGCCATACTTAAAAATTCATAGCCCCAACTTTCCTCCCCTGCTCCGGCTTCAAGATCTTCCCAATTCACTTCCTTGCAGTTAAAGTCCCCACACATGACTATTTCATCCTTTGAAGCCAAGATATTTCCTAGCACACTAATTGTTTCCTTACGCATTAGGCTATGCTCCTCCTTACCCCATGTCTTCGTCTTGGGAGGTACATACGCTACTATCACCACTATTTTTTCGTTTCCACCAATCTCTATTGCTAAAACTTCTGCTGTTGAAGTTTCTAGTTTTATCTCAGACACAATCAAATCTTTCCTAGTAAGGATGCACACTCCTCCTCCATGTCGAAATTTTCTGTCCCTCCTCCAAATCCTATATTCAGACCATCCTAGCAAATTTATATCAAGGTCTTCTCTTAGTTTTGTCTCAGTGAGACATACTATTTCTGGTTTCTTAGTATTGAGTAAGTCTGTTAGTTCTAGTTTCTTAGAGATTAGCCCATCGACATTGCTATATAGAATCCTTATACTTTCTAGTCCCCCATTACCTGCTCCAAGCGCCTTATCTGCGGCGGTCTGTTCCCTACCCTCTTTTATTTTTAGTTTCTTTTTACCGAAAGTTTCATAATCTTCCCCTTTCTTACTCCGTAAAAAAAAATATTCTTTTCTTGTTCTGTCCTCTTGCTATTTTCCTCCTTGGCGGTTTTCCTTAGTTCAGCCTCCTTCTTTCTCTCTTCTTCTGGTAAGTCTCGCCTGATGTAGATTTTGTCCTTACCCTCTAACCCTTTTAGCCTAGCCGCTACTGCCATGATTTCATCACAAGTCCTTCTTGACTTAAATTCAATTTTTACCAGTCTATTGTATTCCTTTGTATATTTTCCCAGCCTAAACATGTCTGATATTTCCTCCTTCCAGGTGTCCTCCTCATCTTTAATCGATTCCAGAATATTGTTGATGCGACCTTCATCCTGCTCTTTTCGTTTTGTCCAGTCTAGTTCCTCCTTTTCTTCCACCCCTGATATTATGAGGCAGTTAGCCCTACGACTTTCTTCCTGGATGGCCTGAGAGTTTTCGTGGATGCCTTGCTTAACCATACTTTTTACCTGGTCCTTTATCCTAACATCTTGCTGTTTCTGTTCATCCAATATCTTCCTGAATTCGTCACTGTGAGCCTGAGTGTGTGTGTGTGTGTGTGTGTGTGTGTGTGTGTGTGTGTGTGTGTGTGTGTGTGTGTGTGTGTGTGTGTGTACTCACCTAATTGTACTCACCTAATTGTAGTATACAGGATTTGAGCCTAAGCTCGTGTTGTCCTGTCTCTCTCTCTACATTTATCCAATTTTGCTTTAAAAGTTTGGATATTTCTTGCTCCCACCACCTCCCCATCCAACTTATTCCAACACTCAATGCTTCTATACGGGAAGCTGAACTTTCTTACATCAGACTTACATATAACTTTCCTCAACTTACAATCATGACCCCTGGTTCTTCCCTCGTCCCTCACCACAAAATCTCCCTTGTCGATCTTCTCAAAACCTTTCACACACTTAAACATCATGATCATGTCACCTCTCTCTCTCCTCTCCCTCAGCGTTGGCAGCTTTAGCCTCTCCAATCTTTCCTCATAAGGCAGGTCTCTAAGGCTAGCTATCATCTTAGTGGCAACTCTCTGAACTCTTTCCAGTTTTTTATTATGTTTTATAAGGTGTGGAGACCACACCACTGCTGCATACTCCAGTCTTGGTCGTATTATTGTCCCTATTATTTTTGCTAACATCTCTTCATCTAAATAATTCAGAGCTATTCTCATGTTAGTCAACACTGCATAGGTTTCACCAGTTATTTTATTTATATGCTGTTCAGGTGACAAGCTGTCTGCCACAACTACCCCTAGGTCTTTTGCTTTCACAGCTTTACTAATTATTTCATCTCCTATTTTATATCCCCAAGAAGGTCTATATTTACTTTTTCCCATCTCAAGAACCTGACACTTACTCGTGTTGAATTCCATTTTCCAAGTTTGACTCCACTCATATAACTTATCTAGGTCTCTCTGTAATTCTTCACAACTACTCCTACTTGTAATATGCTTCATTAATTTTGCATCATCAGCAAACATAGATATATATGAGCCTATTCCCATTTGAAGGTCGTTGATGAAAACCAAAAACATGATTGGGGCCAACACCGATCCTTGAGGCACTCCGCTTTTTACCCTTTTCCACGAGGAGAACTTTCCTTTTATTACTGTTCGCATTTCCCTCCCAATTAAATAGTTTTCCATCCACTTTAATAATACTCCCTCAACCCGCCCCACAGTCCTGAGCTTCCACAACAATCTCTTATGAGGCACCTTATCAAATGCCTTCTTGAAATCTAAGTAAATACAATCCACCCACCCCTCCCGCCCTTGTACAATGTCAATTACCCTATCATAGTAACTCAACAAATTTGTGGTACACGAATGACCTTTTCTGAACCCGA
The DNA here is from genome assembly GCA_037953745.1 of Lithodes maja. Lineage (NCBI taxonomy): Eukaryota > Metazoa > Arthropoda > Malacostraca > Decapoda > Lithodidae > Lithodes > Lithodes maja. Next base: position 66,259 of record JBAKBP010008773.1, read on the forward strand.
ACTGCTTGCTTGAAATTATTTCCCTCTCCTCCAACATACCCACCCTTCTTTTTCTAATAATCTTTTCACAAAGCTTACATATAACACTCGTTAAGGATACCGGTCGATAATTTAGCGGGTCTTCTTTATTTCCACTTTTATATATTGGAGTTATATTTGCTTGTTTCCATTCTAAGGGAAGTTCCCCCTTGTTTAATGAGTGTTGAACAATATTAAAAATAGGTCTCACTAGTTGTTCAGAACATTCTCTCAATACCCATCCAGCAATGTTATCTGGGCCCATAGATTTTCTCACGTCCAATTCTTCTAACAATGATTTTAGTTCGTCCTTGTTGACTTCTATCGACTCTAGTCCCTGTATCTCGTTCAATTCCACCACAGGTTCTATATAGTCATCCTCCTCCACAAACACGGATGTTAATGTATCATTCATAATTTCACACATACCCACTGTGTCTTCATATAATTGACCCTCTACCCTAAGCTTTGTTATTTTGTCCTTTATTTTTGTTTTGCCGTTGATATAACTATAGAACAGTTTGGGTTCTTTATTACATTTGTTTACTATATCTTTTTCAAAGTTCTTTTTCTCCTCTCTTATAGTCCTGACATAGTTGTTTCTAGCATTCTTATACTCATTCCATTTTTCCTCAGTGTGTCTCCTTCTCACTTTATTCCATGCAGAGTCCTTTTTGTTCTGAGCAATATGACATCGCATGTTAAACCACTCTTTCTCCTTAACCAGCTTTCTATCCTTAAATGTTGGTACATATTTATCTACCCCCTCCCTGTAAATGTCTAGTAACATGGTGTATTTTACCTGAATATTCTGTTCTTGCTCAATAAATGACCAATCTATATTTGCAAAGTATCCTCGTAATGATTCATAATCCGCCTTACTATAATTTAGTCTATATTCCCTATGTTCCTCCTCTCTGCCTTCCAGAAATTCCACTGTCAATTCAAATTCAATCACAGCATGATCGCTTTTTCCCATGGGACTCAAATATGTTAGGTTCTTTATTTCTTGGGGGTCTTTGGTGAATAATAAGTCGAGTCTTGATGGTTCATCACCTCCTCTAAATCTTGTATTTTCCATAACGTGTTGTGTTAATAGGTACCCCATTGTTAGTTCAAGAAATTTACTACCCCAAGTATTTTCATTTGAACCCGCATCCAAACATTCCCAATCCACCTCCCCGCAATTAAAGTCCCCTGCAAGAATAAGCCTATTTTTCCTTTTACAAATAATTTCTAACATACGCAAGGTTTCCAAAATTAATTCATTATATTCATCGTTGCTCCAAGATTTAGTCTTAGGAGGTAAATAAACTGATACAATGTCCAATTTTGACCTATCATTATCCTCAATTTCAACTGCTACCACTTCAGCAATGCTATCACCAAGTTTTAATTCTTTAGCAGTAATTTTATTATCTACCATGATCAACACTCCTCCTCCTAGCTTTCCTAACCTGTCTCTTCTCCATGTACTGTATCCTGCACAACTAATTATATTCGTGTCTACCTCCTGGTTAAGCTTAGTTTCAGTCAAACATACTACCCCGGGCCTCTCTCTCTTTACTGTGACGCATGTCGAGTATGAGCATGCTGTACAGAACGCCCAGTCAGGCCCCACTCTCGCTAGGATCGTCAGGGCAGGAACTTTGGCTGTAGTCTGTGTAGAGTTTCCTAACTTAGTTTATGTGAGCCGTTGTACTATAAGTATTATAAATATGTATTTTGTTTTCATCTGAGTCAACGAGTTCTATTTTATATCATTAGTTATAAGTGTTGTGTGTGGGACTTATATGTAATGATGAGAGGAGAAGAGAGAGAGTTATGTAACGACGGCCCGGGAGCGCGCCACGAGGTAGGTAGGCCTCCCTCCCTCCTCCCTCCTCAAGCGCGTGGGAAATCCTTTGTCGATCCCAGATTGAGAGAGAATATTACGTAATGATTGTCAGTGGGCGGTCGTTAGTAGTTTGCGATATGCCGCTAGAGGGCCGAGTATAAAAAGGAGAGGTCCTCGCCACAATTCTTTAGAACTCATCAGGCAGAGCGACTTCTCATATCCCTTGCAACTATCCATATTCTTCCGACTGATGTGAACTTTCTCTACTCTCTGAACAGCCTATCTTCTTCCCTTCTCGACCCTTTATAACCTCAATGACCCCTTTGGTGCAGATTTAGTCAGCCAAAGTATTATCGCTGGAGTTCTCACGAGATAAGTGCCTGTTAGATAGCCTATTTTTGGAAGGGTTAACTAGAATAGGATTGATTGATGTTTGTTGCACTCGTATATGCATTTCCCTGTGTGCGATTATTCATGTTCCTGTTTTCTGCTGGTTTAGGCAATGCTAGACTGGGATAGGGTTTCTGAGTTGTGATTTCCTATGAGTACTAGGTTGCGGTTGAACCAGTACAATTGCAACGGAGACGTGGAACGCCTAGGTGGTCTTTCTGACTGTGTACCGTGGGAGTTTAGCACTGTGTTGCGAGTGAGGGCTTTTGCCTCTGCCACCCAACACTGTGCTATCTCATTTGCTTGACTTTGAGAGGATCGCCAGGAGAGAACCAGATACTAGTGATCTGGATCTCTCAAGAGAGCATCCCGTCAATTAACGTAATTTGGCCGCACAGTCTTAAGGACCTCGCTAGGCTACGAGCCGCTTGCTCAGCCATTGTCTCTTAACCTTATGTATCCCAGCTAGACTTTGCTCGACCAGCAGATACAGCATAGTATTGAAGCTTTCCTTATGTATATTATTGTATATGCACTATTGATTTCATGTGTGGCACGCTTAGCTACTTCAGAGATTAGTGGCCCACGAGCACAATCTTAGTAGGCTATTGCCAGTGCATTGTCGGAGTACTTCTTCTTAATGTTTGCCATATCCTATTGCTTATTCTTATAATTCTTCTTATGTCAATTTAAAGCCTTTAATTACCAGTGAGTTATTCATTAAATTGCTGTTCAAAATCCGATACTTACTTCTTATGAGTATTCGAGAAGCATCTAACTTATCAGAAGATTCCTTGCTTGATGCTCGAGGACTATTGTTTAACGTAACGTAATAGTGCCGATCCGAAGTAGAGGGTGGAGGACTTCTTAAGTTCTTAGTTCAAGGGTGGATTACTTCGGCTTCGGCCAACACTATTCTCTAGTGTTGTAGTACTTTCTTCTTTGTTTGATTGTTGACCAGACTAGATAACTCCCGTCTAGTTATTAGTCTGTTGTGTGAAACGCTAGTACCGAGTTCTTGTATACCCCGTTATAGCAGATAGAACTCTGGAGTGTAGTGGCGTTTTTTGTTCGGCTGGCAGTACTCTGGGGTTGGGATCGTGTGTTTCCGTTGTGGCAGCGAGCCATACTCGAGTCCTGTGTAAGAGCCCTAGTGTACCCGAGTGCCCGGTCGTAACAAATGGCGACCTTGCTTAGGATTTTGTGAACAGTATAATTTTTTGCAGAGTTGTACAACATTTGTTTGTTCGTACTTTAGCGTGCATATTGAAGAATATTTTTTTTTTGTAAGGCAATTAGGAGAGCATTTAAGAGACTCCAGTTAATTTAGTAATTAGTGCTTACATAAGGGAGTTTAACACTTTTGTCTCGAGAATTTTTTGTGAACTTCAGTATGTCGTGCCCTAGTATTGACGAAGAGCGAGAGATGCCATTTGAGGAGGTGCCGTTAGTAACTAGTGAGGAGGATGCTAGACTTTTTGTGAGTAAGCAGTACCATGTGACGGAGGAGAGGCTGACTGGGGTGAATGTTTATGGCTTGCACCTGATAGCCAAGGTTTTGGGTCTATCCAATGTAGGAGGGATGTCCAAGGGGGAGCTGATTTCCTGGGTGTTACGTGGGCGACATGGGGTTTCGGAGGAGAGGGCGTTTGGGGGGGTTCCTCCCCAGATCCCCTCTCACTCGACTCCCACAGTGCCGTCCACTCAAGTACCGGAGGTTAGCACCCTCCCACAGAGGGATGAGAATTGGAAGATTGGAGTGCCCTCGGGCGGTGCGTATGGTGGTTCCCCAGTTCTTGCCCCCCCTCCTTCAGTAGTGGCAGCTCCCTCTTCCTGCCTGTCTCCAGATATGATATTTAGACTTGAGCTTGCTAAAATTGAGAATGAGGCGAGGAAGCAGGAGATTGAGGCTGAGTCTAGGAAGCATGAGATTGAGTCTAGGAAGCAGGAGAAGGAGATTGAGGCTGAGATTAGGAGGCACGAGGCTGAGCTTAGGTACGACTCCGAGAAATATTGTGCTCAAATAGATTTAGATAAGACTCGTGCAGAGTCGACAGGGACTCGGATGGGCCGTGAGGGCCAAGTAAGAGAACAGTCCTTGTCCCACTTAATCAAATTGGTGCCGGCATTTAGTGAAACTGAAGTCACAGAATTTTTTAATCGTTTTGAGAAGAAGTGTAGGGAGCATAATTGGCCTGAAGAGAAGTGGGCAGCTCTAGTCTCCTCAAGACTTACGGGTAAGGGTCTGAAGGCTTATGATGCACTGCCTTTAGAGTCTTGCATTGACTACCCAGAATTGAAGAGAGCTGTCCTACGGGCATACGAGTTGCAACCAGAAACATATCGATTGAAGTTTCGGGGTGTTACAAAGACTAGGGAGGCGACCTTTCTTGAACATGCCCGGGACTTAAAAGATGCACTTACAAACTGGACACGTTCTGAGAAAGCTGAGACGGCCGAACAGTTGACTGAGCTGTTTCTGCTCGAGCAGTTTTATAAGTGTACAGGTGCAGAAATGACTTTAACTATTAAAGAAAAGAACCCAAAAACTCTACAGGAGGCAGCTGAGATGGCTGACCTCCGGCTATCGCTAATTCGTGGGTGCGGGTCTGCCCAGCGTAGTGAGGCAGGTAACAAGGGGCGTGACGCCCCACCCCCCCGAGTTAGTGATATACATTATGCAAACAAGTACAAGAGCTATGATACCAAGACTGACCACAAGACTAGCACCGTCCCATTTAAGAAGGGGCCGGGCCCTTCCCAGTACCAAGGGAAGCCCAGAGGGGAGTTGGAGTGTTATCATTGTCATGAAAAGGGGCACTTTGCAAGAGTCTGTCCTAGCAAACCACCTACAGCAGCTGTGTCTTTGGCCTGCAACATTGGTGTGTCTCCGAAGTTTTCTGAGTTTGCCCGGGGCAGTTCGTCAGAGGCTGAGGCACAGCCAATGCAGAAGCACCTGGGAGGCTCGAACCCTGCTCAGGATGTTTTTTGCGACCATAGAGGACGGGGTTGCGTGATGTGGGCGGGGCGCAAGCATGGAGTAGAGGTCTTGCGTGATACAGGTGCTTCCCAGACTCTGATGAATAACTTGACTGGCTACCCTATAAATGCGGCTCGGGTGGTAGTGGTGCAGGGTATTAATGCAACTCGGTCATACCCGCTGGTGCGGTTGGAGTTGGAGGTGGATGGTGTGACACGTGAATTGGATGTCGGGATTGTGGAGAAACTGCCAGTGGAGGGCGTCGACCTTCTTCTCGGCAACGACTTTGCAATGCCCGCTTCTGAGGTTCTACCCTTAGTCGTTGCCGAGAGGACGGCCGACGTGAGTAGGGAAGAGCAAGAGTGTGTCGAGCGGTGCCAGGCAGAACCCATGGCGTGTGCTGTCACCCGAGCTCGGGCAGCTAAAGTGTCACAGCCTAGTCCTCCGTCTTCAGACCAGCAGAGGAACGATCAACAGGAGGAGGCTAAAGCTGGAGTTGGTTTTAAGAGTTTTGACTCGGCGGCTCTCCTGGGTGATTCAGTATTGGCACCTATGTTAGAGTCTGGAGAGGCCCCAGGACCTGTCACAGCTAGTGAGGAGGTAGGGCAGGAAGAGACTCCGAGGCAGCAACGTTGCACACGGAGAGAAAAAAGGGTTGCTCAGTTTGATATTGGGGGAGGACTTTGGTTGCTTCGGAAGCATCTAGACAGGTTGGTTCCCTCAGATATTTGTAAACTGCAGTTGGAGGATCCGGAAGTTCAGAAGTGTGGTAATGGGGCTGTCGAGATCAAACACGAGGACGGGGAAGCATGTCATGTGAACCTGTTGGAGGAGTTTGTGAGGCAACCACCTGAGCAGCCTACTGTCCCTGCGTTGGTCTGCCGCGGCCAAGGTGGAGAAGGAGAGGGGGGTAGTAGGGCACAGGTGGAGGAGAGTAGGGATTGTTATGTCTCGGCGGAGCCGTGGGCGGGGGACACGAGTCTGGTGGCTGTGGAAGCGCTAGAGCACCTGCCTGAGCAGCAGTGTGCAGCACTCCAGCACCAGCTCGGTTCATACCCCACTGGTCGTGCCGAGCCCCTGAGTCTCACAACTCGGGCGGTGCAAGATGTTCCACGGGCAGGTCACGTGAATGTTGAAAGACCGTTAGCCTCGTTGTTTCGGTGGTTTAAGGTGGGCGACGAGGCTTTGGCATGGTTGCCAGGTCAGGGTCGACCCATGGCTGCCAAGGGTGGTGGTCAAAAGGAGGACATTGAGCAGATTGGTAAGGTCGGCTGTGGTATCGCAGTGCCCGGTCGTCGCATAGCCTCCCAATGCTGCTCTAGTCTAATGCAACAGCCCTACCATAGACCGACTGTATCTGGCCATGTCGCTGAAAGCGGTGATGCTGCGCAGGCAGATGTCGTCACAAGGAATGCGGGGGTGCGCATGTACGGTATCGGCGGGGAAGCCTTAGCAATAATGAACTGTGGGAGTGACTGCACGGGTGGTACTGATTGTCCCTCTCATGACCTGGCTGTTCTAGGGACGAAGGTGGAGAAGGAGGGAGACTACAGGTTAGAAGCTGCGGTCTCGGCTGGGTTGTGGGAGGGCACTAGGCATGTTGTTCGTGGAGACAGTGCAAGTCAGTTATTTACTAGGCTATGGCAGTACTTTCGCATGTTTGTTGCTTCTCCAGGCCTGATGTACGGGGTAGAATCCGACATGCAGGCTGGAGATAGTGCAAGGCTCAGTTTAATTCCCTACCGTATAAATCCTGCTCGACAGCCTATGGTGCAAGCAGAGCTGGATTACGTGTGGACGAAGGGTCTGAGGGATAAGGAATGTCGTGAGTGGTCATTGCTTGTAACTTTGTCCGAGCGTGCTAAAGAGGTATGTGGTTTTGTTGTGGACGGGAGTACCTACCAGTGCAATGTTATGCCTGACGGACTTAAGAATGCACTAGCAACGTTTCAGAACCTGATGAATGAAAGTGAAAAGGACGATGATGCGCTGGGGCATTTCGAGGTCTATGTTCCAGCCTATGGTCCGGTCGTTGTAGTTTACCCAGATCATCACCCTCTCAAGATCTTGGACCAGTTTCACAATCGGAATATGAGGCTGACCAGGTGGTCACTAAGGTTATTGGTATATAACCTGGACATACGCCATATTGCCGGTTGTGACAACGTGGTTGCAGATGGTCGTTCAAGGGTATATGATCCTGGGTAAATTGACACACGGGTAGCCTCCTGCTTTAGTTTGAATAGTATTTTGCGCTTGGTGCTTGTTGGCTCGCGGTTGTAGCCCAGCGTATTGGGTCGTAAAGCAGGATTGTTGAGCGTTTGGTATAGAAGAAAATAGGCTGCCCTTATAGTGCAGCCGGAAAAAAACATATTAAAATATAAAAATCATATAAAAACTCTTTCTTTTTGATGTAGATAATTGTATAAGTTTGTCATAGCCTATAAAGTTTGAGTAGTCCACGAACTATCAAACGGCTGAGCTGCTGTAAGCTCGCTCTGGGAGCATGATATTGTGTCTTTTACTATTGTTGGGAGGAGTTATGAAATGTGAATTTTTTTTTATATAAGATGTGTTTTAGTGATAAACTCAGCGTTGTTTTAGTGCCATGCGGTCGCTGGGTGTGTGGGGTTTGATGGGGTTCTGTATATCAGATTTTAGCTCAGGGTTGAGCAAGTAAAATCTTGGGGGAGGTGTGACGCATGTCGAGTATGAGCATGCTGTACAGAACGCCCAGTCAGGCCCCACTCTCGCTAGGATCGTCAGGGCAGGAACTTTGGCTGTAGTCTGTGTAGAGTTTCCTAACTTAGTTTATGTGAGCCGTTGTACTATAAGTATTATAAATATGTATTTTGTTTTCATCTGAGTCAACGAGTTCTATTTTATATCATTAGTTATAAGTGTTGTGTGTGGGACTTATATGTAATGATGAGAGGAGAAGAGAGAGAGTTATGTAACGACGGCCCGGGAGCGCGCCACGAGGTAGGTAGGCCTCCCTCCCTCCTCCCTCCTCCCTCCTCCCTCCTCCCTCCTCCCTCCTCAAGCGCGTGGGAAATCCTTTGTCGATCCCAGATTGAGAGAGAATATTACGTAATGATTGTCAGTGGGCGGTCCTTAGTAGTTTGCGATATGCCGCTAGAGGGCCGAGTATAAAAAGGAGAGGTCCTCGCCACAATTCTTTAGAACTCATCAGGCAGAGCGACTTCTCATATCCCTTGCAACTATCCATATTCTTCCGACTGATGTGAACTTTCTCTACTCTCTGAACAGCCTATCTTCTTCCCTTCTCGACCCTTTATAACCTCAATGACCCCTTTGGTGCAGATTTAGTCAGCCAAAGTATTATCGCTTGAGTTCTCACGAGATAAGTGCCTGTTAGATAGCCTATTTTTGGAAGGGTTAACTAGAATAGGATTGATTGATGTTTGTTGCACTCGTATATGCATTTCCCTGTGTGCGATTATTCATGTTCCTGTTTTCTGCTGGTTTAGGCAATGCTAGACTGGGATAGGGTTTCTGAGTTGTGATTTCCTATGAGTACTAGGTTGCGGTTGAACCAGTACAATTGCAACGGAGACGTGGAACGCCTAGGTGGTCTTTCTGACTGTGTACCGTGGGAGTTTAGCACTGTGTTGCGAGTGAGGGCTTTTGCCTCTGCCACCCAACACTGTGCTATCTCATTTGCTTGACTTTGAGAGGATCGCCAGGAGAGAACCAGATACTAGTGATCTGGATCTCTCAAGAGAGCATCCCGTCAATTAACGTAATTTGGCCGCACAGTCTTAAGGACCTCGCTAGGCTACGAGCCGCTTGCTCAGCCATTGTCTCTTAACCTTATGTATCCCAGCTAGACTTTGCTCGACCAGCAGATACAGCATAGTATTGAAGCTTTCCTTATGTATATTATTGTTTATGCACTATTGATTTCATGTGTGGCACGCTTAGCTACTTCAGAGATTAGTGGCCCACGAGCACAATCTTAGTAGGCTATTGCCAGTGCATTGTCGGAGTACTTCTTCTTAATGTTTGCCATATCCTATTGCTTATTCTTATAATTCTTCTTATGTCAATTTAAAGCCTTTAATTACCAGTGAGTTATTCATTAAATTGCTGTTCAAAATCCGATACTTACTTCTTATGAGTATTCGAGAAGCATCTAACTTATCAGAAGATTCCTTGCTTGATGCTCGAGGACTATTGTTTAACGTAACGTAATAGTGCCGATCCGAAGTAGAGGGTGGAGGACTTCTTAAGTTCTTAGTTCAAGGGTGGATTACTTCGGCTTCGGCCAACACTATTCTCTAGTGTTGTAGTACTTTCTTCTTTGTTTGATTGTTGACCAGACTAGATAACTCCCGTCTAGTTATTAGTCTGTTGTGTGAAACGCTAGTACCGAGTTCTTGTATACCCCGTTATAGCAGATAGAACTCTGGAGTGTAGTGGCGTTTTTTGTTCGGCTGGCAGTACTCTGGGGTTGGGATCGTGTGTTTCCGTTGTGGCAGCGAGCCATACTCGAGTCCTGTGTAAGAGCCCTAGTGTACCCGAGTGCCCGGTCGTAACATTACATATTCGTCAAACTCAATCTTTTTGGAAATTAACCCATCAATATTTGTATACATGAACTTTGCATTTCCAGTATTTTCCCTATTTTTCTCGTCCCTGCCCGTTCCTTTCTTTTTTGTACGTACCCCTCCCAATTTATTTCCTAGCTTGTCTCCTCTTCTCTTGTCTCCACCTGGACTGTTTCTCGCTCCGTTTCCACCTCCCCTCCCTCTGCCTCCACTTGGACTGTTTCTCTCTCTGCCTTCTCCCCCGTCACCCGCACCATCTCCTTTTCCCTCCCTACTTCGTCCCTTCGCTTTATATACCATTTCTTGAGTTTTCCCTCCCACACTCTCCAGAAAAACTTCTTTTCGTCTTCTTTCGTCCTTTCTCCATTCTTTACATTTGCCTCGGTTTGCAATTCCTTTCTTATGTTTCGATCCTCAATACTCATGTCTTTTCTAATTGTAATTTTCTTAAACTTGCTGGTCAAGTTAAGTCTCCATGTTACGTTCATTATTGCATCCACTGTTACCCTAGACCTAAACTGCACTCTCATTGGCCTTGTGTTTCCCTTACTATATTTACCCATTCTCCTAACTTCTTCAATATCATCTCTCCAGTTGTTTCCTTCTTCATCGACATGCTTGATCAATGTTTTTACCTTAATAATTTCTTCCTTATCCCTAGCTTTCCTCTCAATAATGTGCTCCTCTATATCCCCAAATACAATAATACACTTATTTCTATCTATTGTTTCACGCAGGACCTGTTCATTTCTCCTCATAGCTTTTACTACCACTGATTCTAAATCTTTATTTTCCCGTTCTGATTGTTTCTTTTGTTCTTCCATGATTTCCTTCATTGCCACTTCCTTCACTTTTCCTCCTTCGTCATTAACCCATTTATTGTGTTTCTCCTTAATCTCCTCCACATGTGTTTTCATTTCCTTGGTTTGCCCTTTGTATTCTTCAAGTTGCAATCTTAAAGCTTCATTTTCGTCCCGGAGTTGCCCCATATGAGTTTGAATTTCTTTTAGGCTAGCCCGACTCAAATCTTGTCCAGGCTCGATGTCCCCAGCCTGAGCACCACATATTGAACATATATCCTCAATCTGTGAACTAACACTCACCTTCCACTCCTGCATATCCTCCTTCCACCTTTTAATGTCATTCAGCTCACATATAATTTTCCCTAGAATGCCCTCGGTCTCACCGACTTCAAATCCATCAAAGTCAGCCATATTTGTTTACATCCACTCGCATTCACAATCGCTTGAATTATTTTTATCACTCGAAATATCCTCACTTGATTTTAATCTCAAATTATTTTAATACTGCATTATAATACAGGACAACACAAAATATCCTTATACTCAAGTTTAGGTGAGTTTATTTGACGAACGCTGTAAACAGCTTGCTAGATCAGCTGATTTTCGGGAGCGTGAGTGCGGAGGTGTTGTCTCGTCGGTGGTTCGTCTGACACTCAACAATGTGTGTGTGTGTGTGTGTGTGTGTGTGTGTGTGTGTGTGTGTGTGTGTGTGTGTGTGTGTGTGTGTGTGTGTGTGTGTGTGATGTGTGTGTGTGTGTGTGTGTGTGTGTGTGTGTGTGTGTGTGTGTGTGTGTGTGTACTTACACTAGTTGTACTTACACTAGTTGTATTTGCGGGAGTGAGCATGCTCGTTAATTCCCGCCTCCTAAGATATGTTTGTCATACCGTGCTTTGAAACTATGCACTGATGGTGCAGACACAACTTCGGCTGGCAATTTGTTCCACCCACTAATCGAGTTGGAAGGAAATCTTTTACTTTTCAGATCAGATTTACTATTAAGCACTTTTAGTTTGTAGCCGTGACCTCTTGTTCTCTCACCTCTATCCCTCTCTATGAAGTTTTCTTGGTCGATTTTGTCAATACCTCTAACACATTTGTATATCTGAATTTGCTGTCCTCGTTTCCTTCTCTGTTCCAGTGTAGGTACATTCAATCTCTCGAGCCTCTCCTGGTACTCCAAATTTTCCAAACCTGGGATCATCCTCGTAGCTGCTCTCTGTACCCTCTCAATTTTGTGGATATGTTTCTTCATGTGAGGGGACCACACTACAGATGCATATTCCATCCTGGGTCTTATTATTGCCGTTATTATTTGTTTCATGGTGTTTTCATTAAGATAATTGAAAGACATCCTGATATTTGCCAATAGTGCTAGTGATTCTCTCACTATCTTATTTACGTGGCTTTCTGGAGACATGTTATCCTTAAATTCTATCCCCAAGTCTTTTTCTTTTTCTGCCTTGGGAATCACTTCGTTTCCTAGTTTATAATCTTTTCTAGGTCTGTACTTGCTTTTACCCATTTCTAGAGTCTTACATTTCCCTGCATTGAACTCCATATTCCATTTGATGCTCCATTCATGGATCTTTTGCAAATCTGCTTGGAGCTCAAGGCAATCCTCCTGGGTTCTGATCGTTTTAAGCAGTTTAGCATCGTCCGCAAACATGCTCATGTAGCTTGTTAGTCCCTCAGGTAAGTCATTTACAAATATTAGAAACATGATTGGGGCTAGGACAGATCCTTGTGGTACCCCACTCGTAATTTGAGTCCAGTTTGACGATTTCCCCCTTACTGTTGTTCTCATCTGTCTTCCGCTAAGGTAGCTCTCCATCCATTTCAGCAGTTTGTCTCCTACTTTTCCCTCATGTTTTAATTTCCACAGCAATCTCTTGTGTGGAACTTTGTCAAATGCCTTTTTAAAGTCTAGGTAGGCACAGTCTACCCATCCTTCCCTCTTGTCCACTGTGTCTATTACTCTAGAGTAAAAACTCAACAAGTTGCTTACACATGATCTGCCTCCTCTGAATCCAAATTGTCGGTCAGTAATTAATCTTTTGGATTCCAGGTAGTTAACCCATTTGTCCCTTATTAATCCTTCCAGAATCTTCATGAGGATGCTCAATAGTGATACAGGTCTATAGTTCAGTGGTTTATCTCTGCTTCCTCCCTTAAATATAGGAATAATGTTTGCTCTTTTCCATTCTGTAGGTACTATCCCTGTGTCCAATGATTTGGTCATTATGTCATATAACGGTATACTCAGTTCCTTAGCATTTTCTTTAATAATCCAGCCTGATACTCCGTCCGGTCCAGCGGCTTTGTTTGGATCCACCTTACTCAATTTGTCTATGAGCTCTGGTCTGTTAAATGTGACTTCCGGCATTTCCTCTGTACCTATCTCATTGGATTCTGGTGCAATGAATTCTCCTTCTTTTGTAAATACTGATGCAAAATTTCTATTTAGTTCTTCCGCAATCTCTGTATCCTCTTCTATGATTCTGTTTCCACTTTTAATCTTTACGATCGTGGCTTTTATCTTCCTTTTGCCGTTTACAAACTTGAAAAACATTTTTGGATTCTTTTCATAGTTCTCCACTATCCCTTTCTCATGGTTTGCCTCTGACCTCCTCCTCATTTCTGTGTATTTGTTTCTCTCCTCTTTATACTTTTGCCTGTTATCTTCCGAATCCCAGTTTCTCATCTTTTTCCAGGCTTTGTTTTTTGCTTCCTGTGCTTGCCTACATTCGCGGTTAAACCATACTTTGCGATTACTTTTTTTCCTTTTATTAACGTACTTAGGGACAAAAGTTTTTATACCAGTATCATAGATCTCCATGAATGCCTTGAGTTTTTTGTCTACCTCACTTTCAGATAACACCTGATCCCAATTTTGTGACTTGAAAAAATCCTGTAGTCCTTCGAAATCGGTTCTGGAATACATCCAGTGATTTTCCTTGTGCTTTTCCCTTCCCTTGGGTAGATTATACTTCAATAGTAAGTCTATGTCTAAAACTGCATGATCGCTTTTTCCTAGTGGGCATAGGTACTGAATACTTTGAACCTCCTCCTCCCTTCTTGTGAATAGAAGGTCCAATCTAGCTGGTTGATCACTTCCCCTTACTCTTGTTGACTCTTTTACATGTTGGTATATAGAATTTTCCATGGCCATACTTAAAAATTCATAGCCCCAACTTTCCTCCCCTGCTCCGGCTTCAAGATCTTCCCAATTCACTTCCTTGCAGTTAAAGTCCCCACACATGACTATTTCATCCTTTGAAGCCAAGATATTTCCTAGCACACTAATTGTTTCCTTACGCATTAGGCTATGCTCCTCCTTACCCCATGTCTTCGTCTTGGGAGGTACATACGCTACTATCACCACTATTTTTTCGTTTCCACCAATCTCTATTGCTAAAACTTCTGCTGTTGAAGTTTCTAGTTTTATCTCAGACACAATCAAATCTATCCTAGTAAGGATGCACACTCCTCCTCCATGTCGAAATTTTCTGTCCCTCCTCCAAATCCTATATTCAGACCATCCTAGCAAATTTATATCAAGGTCTTCTCTTAGTTTTGTCTCAGTGAGACATACTATTTCTGGTTTCTTAGTATTGAGTAAGTCTGTTAGTTCTAGTTTCTTAGAGATTAGCCCATCGACATTGCTATATAGAATCCTTATACTTTCTAGTCCCCCATTACCTGCTCCAAGCGCCTTATCTGCGGCGGTCTGTTCCCTACCCTCTTTTATTTTTAGTTTCTTTTTACCGAAAGTTTCATAATCTTCCCCTTTCTTACTCCGTAAAAAAACTTATTCTTTTCTTGTTCTGTCCTCTTGCTATTTTCCTCCTTGGCGGTTTTCCTTAGTTCAGCCTCCTTCTTTCTCTCTTCTTCTGGTAAGTCTCGCCTGATGTAGATTTTGTCCTTACCCTCTAACCCTTTTAGCCTAGCCGCTACTGCCATGATTTCATCACAAGTCCTTCTTGACTTAAATTCAATTTTTACCAGTCTATTGTATTCCTTTGTATATTTTCCCAGCCTAAACATGTCTGATATTTCCTCCTTCCAGGTGTCCTCCTCATCTTTAATCGATTCCAGAATATTGTTGATGCGACCTTCATCCTGCTCTTTTCGTTTTGTCCAGTCTAGTTCCTCCTTTTCTTCCACCCCTGATATTATGAGGCAGTTAGCCCTACGACTTTCTTCCTGGATGGCCTGAGAGTTTTCGTGTATGCCTTGCTTAACCATACTTTTTACCTGGTCCTTTATCCTAACATCTTGCTGTTTCTGTTCATCCAATATCTTCCTGAATTCGTCACTGTGAGCCTTCCTTACACTGTCTAAATCTTTAACCACTTGGTCTCTAGTCATGCCCCAAGCATTTTTACCTTCAGAGATACTGGTGTCTAGCCTAGTCATTATCACTGCCTTTTCTCTCTCCACTAACTCCAACCTGTTCTTCAACTCACCATTCTCTGTAACAATTTCCTTCTTAACTATCTCCAAGCCAGTCACTCGGTCCTCCAATGTCTTGATTTTGTTCAACAGCATGAAGCAAAACTTTCCAGTGTCCTCTGCGGTCCATGTTGTCATGAAACCGGGAAAATCCGGCTCTCCCTCCGATTCGTCACTCCCGCCTTTATCACCCCTCCCCCCCTCGTCACCTTCATTCACCATCTTCCCCACCTAATTCCTCTTGAAGTTGGAACCAAATATCTTGCCTCTTGTGCTGGGTAATACTTAAATAGGCCATATAATATTACCCACCATACTGAGCCGAGAACTTCCCGCGCCGAAAACAACAATATTGTGCGGTCTCTTCGGATTGTGTGTGTGTGTGTGTGTGTGTGTGTGTGTGTGTGTGTGTGTGTGTGTGTGTGTGTGTGTGTATTTACCTATTTGTATTTACCTATTTGTAGTTTACAGGAATTGAGCAGCGCTCGTGTTGTCCTGTCTTAGTTACTTTATAATCAATCCATTTTACTTAGACAAGTATCGTAATGGATATTCCCAGTTCCCAGTATTTTGGACTAACATATCATAACTTATGTTGCCCTATTTCCATATTTACTTTTATCCAACCTAGATTTGAACATGTTAATGTTCCTCGCTCTCACCACCTCCTCCTCCAAGTTGTTCCAAGTCTCTATACTCCTATATGGGAAGCTGAATTTCTTTGTGTCCTTACGACATCTGCCCTTCCTCAGCTTAAACTCGTGCCCTCTTGTCCTTCCATTATCCCTCACGAATAGATCTTCCCTATCTACTCGTTCCAAACTTTTTACTCCCTTGAACATCGTTATTAAGTCGCCTCGTTCCCTTCTCTCTTTCAAGGTAGGCAGTTGTAGTGTCTTAAGTCTTTCCTCATATGTCAACTCCTTCAATCTTGGGATCATCTTCGTTGCTATCCTTTGGACTTTCTCTAATTTGTTTATATGTTTTTTCAAATGTGGTGACCATATCACTGCTGCATATTCTAATCTTGGTCTTATCATAGTCATTATCAATTTTCTTAACATTTCTTCATCCAAATAGTTAAATGCCACTCTCATATTGGTTATTATTCCATATGCTCCTCCAATGATCATGTTAATATGCTTCTCCGGGGATAGATCATCTTGTATGATCACTCCAAGGTCCTTCTCATGCCGTGTTTTGCCGATTATTTCAGTTCCTAATTTGTACACCCAGCTTGGCCTTATCTCACTTGTTCCCACTTCCAAAACATGACACTTTTCTGCATTGAAACTCATTTTCCAGGTTTGGCTCCATCTGTGCAACTCATCTAGGTCCTTTTGAAGATCCTGACAACTTTCTATACAGGTGACATTCTTCATGATCTTAGCGTCATCCGCAAACATATTCATATGACTATTCAAGTTTTCTGGCATGTCGTTTACATAAAGTAGGAACATTATCGGACCCAACACTGATCCCTGTGGTACTCCGCTCGTCACACTCCTCCACTGTGAATATTCGTCTCGTATCGTGGTCCTCATTTCTCTTCCTATTAAAAAGTTTTCCATCCATTTTAACATCCTACCATGTACACCTCCAACAACCTGCAATTTCCACAATAACCTTTTGTGAGGCACCCTGTCAAAGGCCTTTTTCAGGTCCAGGTAAACACAGTCAACCCATCCCTCTCTCTCCTGTGTAACATCTACAACTCTGCTATAAAAGCTTAATAAATTAGATACACAAGATCTCCCTTCCCTGAATCCAAATTGTTTCTCGCTAAGCACCCCCTGTCCCTCAATGTGTGTGTGTGTGTGTGTGTGTGTGTGTGTGTGTGTGTGTGTGTGTGTGTGTGTGTGTGTGTGTGTGTATTTACCTATTTGTATTTACCTATTTGTAGTTTACAGGAATTGAGCAGCGCTCGTGTTGTCCTGTCTTAGTTACTTTATAATCAATCCATTTTACTTAGACAAGTATCGTAATGGATATTCCCAGTTCCCAGTATTTTGGACTAACATATCATAACTTATGTTGCCCTATTTCCATATTTACTTTTATCCAACCTAGATTTGAACATGTTAATGTTCCTCGCTCTCACCACCTCCTCCTCCAAGTTGTTCCAAGTCTCTATACTCCTATATGGGAAGCTGAATTTCTTTGTGTCCTTACGACATCTGCCCTTCCTCAGCTTAAACTCGTGCCCTCTTGTCCTTCCATTATCCCTCACGAATAGATCTTCCCTATCTACTCGTTCCAAACTTTTTACTCCCTTGAACATCGTTATTAAGTCGCCTCGCTCCCTTCTCTCTTTCAAGGTAGGCAGTTGTAGTGTCTTAAGTCTTTCCTCATATGTCAACTCCTTCAATCTTGGGATCATCTTCGTTGCTATCCTTTGGACTTTCTCTAATTTGTTTATATGTTTTTTCAAATGTGGTGACCATATCACTGCTGCATATTCTAATCTTGGTCTTATCATAGTCATTATCAATTTTCTTAACATTTCTTCATCCAAATAGTTAAATGCCACTCTCATATTGGTTATTATTCCATATGCTCCTCCAATGATCATGTGTGTGTGTGTGTGTGTGTGTGTGTGTGTGTGTGTGTGTGTGTGTGTGTGTGTGTGTGTGTGTTACTCAGTTACTTGTTCGTCAAGGGGATTCCACGCAATGCGAGCTAAGCTCATTATTATCGCGCCTCCTTAACTGGGAATGTATTGCGTGAAATGCATGTTAAGTGTTTTATGTACTGTTGGAATGGATGTGTGTGTAGTCTGTATTTTTAGCCAATTGGCGACATCGGAAACGAAGGCTTAGGGTGGATCTGTATGGTACCATTCTCACTATAGACGGTACCGTCTCGCCCGAAGGCTTAGGTAGCCATCAGCTTAGGTGAACCATATGATACCCATCTCGCCTTGTACCATTTTTGCCAACCCCAGATGGGACGTCACAACGTCGTCCACTTATTCCAGGTACCTATTTACAGCTAGGTGAACTGAGGCTAACACATGAAAGGAGACAAGCCCAATTTGTCTCCGCCCGGCCGGGGATTGAACCCCCGACCCCTCGTGTGTGAGACGAGAGCTCTACCTACTAGGCTACGGGCTGTGTGTGTGTGTGTGTGTGTGTGTGTGTGTGTGTGTGTGTGTGTGTGTGTGTGTGTACTTACACTAGTTGTACTTACACTAGTTGTATTTGCGGGAGTGAGCATGCTCGTTAATTCCCGCCTCCTAAGATATGTTTGTCATACCGTGCTTTGAAACTATGCACTGATGGTGCAGACACTACTTCGGCTGGCAATTTGTTCCACCCACTAATCGAGTTGGTAGGAAATCTTTTGATTTACTGTTAAGCACTTTTAGTTTGTAGCTGTGACCTCTTGTTCTCTCACCTCCATCCCTCTTTATGAATTTTTCTTGGTCGATTTTGTCAATACTGTGACGCACCCAGTGCGTGGCAACGTAACCTGATTGTACTCCTTGGTACTCCACTGTACCACCACGGTACCGCGCTGTACCATGCTGGCTGCTTATATTGAGTGTGACAACGTATAACTATGTTCTTTGTATCTCTGCAAAGGTCTCGTCATTTGCTAACCAGTGGTGGGTTTTGTTTTAAGCCATGTCGAGACCTTCCATTTAATATGTAGTATCAATAGAGAAGTTGATAGATGAGACAATAGGAATTCAGAGAGAGAGAGTGAGTTAGACTTCAGAGCGAGAGGGTAGCGGTGCGCCACGCTGCCGGGGGGGTGGTTGCCAGACGTATGGACCGGTTGGCAGCCCTGCGCTTATAGCTAGGTGCGACAGGGTTGGTAGTACATTGCCGCCTGCCTATGCTGCCTGGGCTGCCCATGTTGTCGTACAGCACATTGCCTGGAGGCTCGCTGTGTGCTCTATGACCAGGTTGCCTAGAACCTTTGAGATTCTAACATCCCTTGCCCTCTCTCCCAATTTCTCACGGTTGCACTCTTTCTCTCTGACGACATTACTCTCATTTCATTCTTCTCTCTATTTAAATGCATACCCTTCCCTTGAGGTCCTAAAGGAGTTTCAGCACTCACCTCTCGTATTACTCTTAGGACAAGCATATATTTACATGTATTAGATTTAAGGGGTTAATGTGAACAGCGATCTTCTTGATGAGGATAGTTGGTGAACGTTCTACATGTTCACGAGTTATATGCCCAGCTCATCATCCAATTTGTGACTAGACTAGTGCCATGTGTAAGAGCCCGACCATGCCCAGGAGTTGTCTGTAGAGGGGTGAGGACTTAGCCTTGATTTGCCTACCGAGCCAGGAGCGAGTGCAGTACCAGAGACTACAGCTCGCTCGTAGTGCCGGTATAGTAGAGTAACGTAATTTATCTGTCCTTGTGTTCTCTACAGTCTTTTCCTGGGTTCTCGCTTTCGGTGCTGGGACTCGTTGTTCCTGTGACTTGGCCTGCTAGCTAGAACACATGGGGATGATGAGTGGGTGATATCTTTATTTTACTATGCATTGCAGCTCTCTTTAAGTTTATGTATGTAACACTTTACAATACACATTACTCACACACTAGACAACACTATTAATACTTTCATGTATCAATTAACTGCACTGTCGTTTTGCTGCTGTGTCCGGAGTTCTGTTGCGTAGGGCGCATACAGACTCAGAGGGGAGACAGAGTGAGAGAAGCGAAGTAGCCTATGCGGTAGTAGGCTACCGGCGCAGTACTGTTGCCTGCAACCTTTTAGTTATTCCAAGTATAGATTCATTCTTATAATAAGTGACTACTATTTATGTTCCTTCCATGTGTATTATTAGGTATCTACTGGATCATGAACATCTTGTATGCTACATGCTAGTGCATGTTAGTAGGGGACAGTTATTCTAGTGCACGCGCTTTCAAGTAGGCGTGTACATTTGTCGTTTAGCATTTCACTGTCATACCTTTAGCCTGCTTCTATTCTACATTATTAGAGGCTTAATATTAACGTAGTTTCTTGAGTATTGCATTTCTTTAGTAATAACGTAACCTATAAATGTCTGAGGGAGTTTAGCCTCATAGCCTACCCCTGTTGTACACTTTCGCCGAGTTAAGGTACCTCGTTACCATAGACGATAACTCTGTAGGGCGTTGGTGCTTTTGTTGTCTGGAGCATATAGTATTTGGGACTGGAATCGAGCGTGTCGTTGTCACATAAGCCATTTCTGTCCTACGATCAAGAATCCCGAATATGTATTGCCGATCCAGCCGTAACAAAATGGCGACCTTGCACAAGATTCAGTAGTATCCTATCACATGTTTTTTGGAGAACTATTCTATGCTACCTAGTAGAGCTGGCTAGAATTTTCTTGCATATTGGAGGAATTTTTATTGTGTCATTATTGTATTGGTGGACTTGCAGATTGTTTCGTTGGGGGTGTCTAGAGTAGAGTCATTCAAGCATCTTTAACATTTTGTGAGTCGAAACTGCAATTAGTAATAAGCACTTCTTTTTTTTTATGAACAGCAATTGTATAACCAGCACTATGTCTAATGACTCATCATTTACGGGGGAGGATAACACGGTACAGCCTAGTAACCAGCAAGTACAACAGATGTTTGGGGAGGGGAGTGTTATAAGTGGAGAGAGGGATGCCCGGGCATTTTTGCAGACACCTTTGACCGAACAGCGCCTGCAGGCTATTGATTGTTACGGTCTTCGCTGTTTAGCCACGGTTTTGGGGCGGGACTGTCCTGACAGTTGGCCCAAGAAGAATTTGGTGGCATGTTTGTTGGGTGATGGCGATGGGGCGGTGGGTGGAGTGGGGTCTTGGGGGGTTCCCTCCAAGCCTCCATTCCACTCTACCCCTGAGCTGGGCCCTCAGCCAGCGAGTCTTAGCACGATGCAGCAGGAGGGTTCTCAAGGGCAAGCTGGCTTACCCGTAAACACGTCTCGGTGTGGATCCCCCATTTTGTGCTCTCCCCCCCAGGCCTGTCTCCTGAGATGTTATTTCAGCTAGAACTAGCTAAGTTTAAGCTGCAGGAGACTCAGATACAACAGGCTAGTATAGAACGCATAGAGGTTGCTAGAATCCAAGCCAATCAGGATGCAACCAGGTACCAGGCTGAAATGGATGTCGAGAAGTCTAGAGTAGAGACCACGGGGCGTCATCTCGGTGGTGGGCACCGGGTTACAGACTCACTTTCGCATTTAATTAAGTTAGTACTCGCATTTGATGAGACAGCAGTGACTGAGTTTTTTGCTCGTTTCGAAAAGAAGTGTCGTGAGTATGACTGGCCGGAGGTTAAATGGGCAGCATTAGTTTCATCACGTCTAGTGGGTAAGGGGTTGAAAGCCTACGATGCACTGTCACTGGACGAGAGTGTAGTGTATGGACTGGTGAAGGAGGCTGTGCTCCGGGCCTACGAACTGCAACCCGAAACTTATAGATTGAAGTTCCGTGGCGTGAATAAGAAGAGCGACGTCAGTTTTATGGAGCACGCACGGGACTTAACAGATGCAGGTAAGAACTGGTTTCGGTCCGAGCACGCAGAGTCGGCTGAGGAAATTAAGCAACTTTTCTATCTGGAACAGTTTTACCAATGTACTGGAACCGATCTAACGCTGAACATTAAGGAAAAATGTCCCAAGACAGTAGAGGAGGCTGCCAAGATGGCAGACCTCAGATTATCATTGATTCGTGGTTGCGGTGCCGCTCAGAGGGCTGAGTCAGGGCAGAAGGGGCGCTATACCCCACCCACCAGAGTTTTCGATAATAACAAATCCTATGACACACATAACCACACTAAATGCATTGCACCTAATAACACCTACAAACACAAACCTCTCCCGTTTACTAAAGGTCAGGCCCCTTCTTCGCCCGCACAAGGGAAGAAGCCCATTGGGGATGTGAAATGTTACAAATGTCAGAAGCTAGGCCATTATTCACGTGAGTGCCCTAGTAACACTCCCGCTAAGCCGGTGTCATTGGTTCACAGTATCGGTGTGTCTCTGAAGGCTGCAGCAACTGCCCGGGGTAGGTTGTCAGCAGCTGAGGCACACGCGGTAAAGAAGCGTACGGAAGGCTCGACACCTGTCCGGGACACTTTCTGTAGCCATCGGGGACACGGGTTTGTGAGCTGGGGGAGTGAACTACGGAGGGTTGACTTGCTGAGGGATACGGGGGCTTCGCAAACTTTGTTGAGGAACTTCACAGGGAAACCGATAAATGCGGCCAGAGTTGTTGTGGTGCAGGGTATAAATGCTACGAGGTCATACCCACTTGTGAGGTTGGAGTTGAGAGTGGGAGAGGTGTGCAGGGAGCTGGATGTAGGGATCGTTGAGTGTTTGCCAGTTGAGGGCGTCGACCTTCTTCTCGGCAACGACTTTGCGGTGCCCACTTCCGG
>JBAKBP010008774.1:0-88682 GCA_037953745.1 Lithodes maja
ATGTCCAAGGCTACACCCCAGTACATTGCCCAACAACTGAATTTCAATAACGCCAAACTGATGGTGATCGTGGCCACTTCTAACAAGCATACACTATACCCACTCAAAGGCTACATGAAATTGGAAGAGGCGATAACCAACACGAACGAAAATAATACGCCCATCCAGAGATGTAGTATCATCGAGATCGAAGACGGACATTACTATGCTGACAGTCCTACCAAACTGGTCACGACCGACATCATGCGCAGTCTGGTCCATTCGACTTTCGGGAACAATTTGAACATTCAGAGCCTGTTGGGAAAAGAACTGAGGAGTCTCGACATTGCCAGGGAGAGCGCTAACCAACTGGGATTGGAATATGAAACATTGATCAACTCTACAAAGTGTTGGGTGAATAACGATCCAAACATCAAGAAAGTGGAAAATGGTAAACGGGTCTTAGAATTCTTCTACTTCACACTATACCCTAACTATACTTCAGAAAACACCACCAACGACACTATGGCCAAATATGACCGCATCTTTCGACGAGAAGGGCAACAGCAGCAGCCAGAGAATCACTCCAATAATGCTCAAATGATTGTCGAAACCATCTGTGGTGATAAGAAGTTGGCAGGTCTGGTTGTCGACTTTCCCATTGTCGGGGCGTACATCAAGGGATTCGTGGCCGACTGTAACCCAAATAAGCAACATACTCAGACTCTGGACATGGCTCTCAAAAGGCAATGCCGAGACCAATCCAAATACGACGATTTGAAGAAGATGAGATATGAATATGTGGCCCAAGAATTTATCGCTACCACCATCTCTGAAACTGCAACGGCCGACAATGGTGGAATTCTACTACTGAACCCAGATATTGAGATTACACCGCCGCCTCCTACTACACAATTGTTGGGGATGTGCGGAGCTGTGACGTTGAAGTGGGTGACAAATTTCGTCAAGGGGGTTAGGTACACGCTGACACCCAACAAGACGGGGAAAAGTTTGGACGGGAAGAGACTGGAGTGTATCCCGGCTGGTCATTTTGGCCATCCGAGCTCCGAACGACGTTACAGTCCCATCCAAGTACTGTTTTGTCTGTTGGATATCAATGTCTCTTTCCAACACAGACATGGCTTCAACACGATGATGATGTGCGCCACGATACTGCGAAACAGGGATGAAATTGATTGCCAAGAACTGGTGGTGGTGGCCCAACAGACTATGCAGGAGATGGATTTTGTTGGGATGGTTGAGGATAATGGACGGCTCATTCCGGCAATGTACGACAACGCATGTAGGAACACCACACTACACCAAAATGTGCGCAAATACCTGCCTCAGAATGTCATCAATCAACTCGCTTCGAGTTCTCAGTTGGATGCCGTGTTGGTGGTATGTAGGAACACAAATATGAGCTTTGCCCACCCACACAGAACCTTCGTCGCTGATGTTACTACCTACGCTAGTGTCCCAAGAATCGAGTGTATCATGTGCAAGAACCTCATTTTCCATGAGCTGTTCGAGACGCCATCCGCGGTGGTGTGCATGTATTGTCAGATTAATGAAAGGTACTCAGACTCCAAGGTAACAAATCAAGTGTTGACCGCCTTCAGACTGACATTGGATGCTAAACCCAAATGTCAAGCCGTCAACCTTCGCAGTCACCGTCGCAACCGGAAGCGGGGGTTGGGTGATATCGTCGAGAAGGAAGGTGACGATGATGATATCACGAAGGTGATGTTGAAGTGTACTGACTGCAAGAAGCTATACACGGTGTTCAGATACCCTAGCGCTCCAGCCCAAGTCAGTATGCATAGATGTGTAGAATGCAGAACCATTCGGGCCATCAAGAATAAAGCTAACGCTAAATCTCTGGGACTTTACGCCAACCAATATATGGAGGAGGCTGCGGTAAATGGAGAAAAAGGAGAAGGAATAAACCACACCCTGAACATTCAGTTTGCTATCTGCCAATTCGAGTGGCTGGCCGAGAGGATGGAAGGAGGAGAACTGGTTGCCATCGACGATGAGGGTCGAGACTTCCTGATCGCCAAAGTTAGGGAAGAGAGTTCGGCTGAGATGGAAATGGAACTAGACGACGAAACAGTCAAATGTCGTGAAATTATCACCAACAACAAGGATGTAACGGTGGCTGAAATCTTTCGACCGAATGAAGTGAATGCGGTAATCAAAGCCCAAACTGGACTCGAATTGGACCTGATGCGTGATAATTGGAAAAATAAAGCTCAACTCGACAAGAGTTACACATATTCCGAAACTGCCGGCAGTCCCAGGCAGTACACTGATGCCTCAGAATTGGACAAGATACTCAATGATGGTCAGTGGTTTACGACTCCAGAGAGTATAGATTTGGTCAAGACGGTCTGCGGTGAAAACATCACCGACCCAGAACTTCACATCTTCAAATTGAATTCATGTGCCATATGCCTCGAAACTGCAGTGAACAAGATGTACAATATACATTGTAGGACCTATCTCTGCGGTGAATGTCTGAACATGTTAGGGTCCAACTTTAACTGTCCGGGCTGCAGACACCCTATGGGCAAATCAGAGGAGGGGCGTGGTGGTGTGGTGGTTTTCAAATAAAGGAATCTTGGTGTAAATCTTTAACTAGCCTAGTTTTTAGGCTGATTTTAGCTCTACCATGGCTTTAATTTTCAAGTATTTAGATTATATGTCTACGTCTCGTGTAGATAGCATGTTTCATAACCCTCTAATACAATCTTGATAGTTTAGGATAATTATATTCACCTAAAACATGTCCATTTATACAGATATACCATCCATATTCTTCCTTATAGAAAAACTGGTGTTATATTCACCTAAAACCAGTATACTGAATGTGGAAATCTAACCCTCGGACTGACCAAGTGTTGTAGCGTTCCTCTAGAAACTTTGTGTTCAAGAATGTGACTACCAAATATGTCTGACCTCTCAAAGTCGAGGTGTGGGGGTTTCCAACTTATAGTGTCTCTATTTGCGAGTCAGTCTTAGGCTAGGTTAGATTTTTAGCATCTCAGAGTTGAGATATAATTATACAGCCATACCATTAAAAACCAGACTACTGAATGTGAAAATCTAGCCTCAGACTGACCAAAAAAGGAGATGATGTTTAATTGAGTTGTGATTTTGGCTACGTTACAACAAATGTGTGAGTCCGAGGATAGATTTTACTTGACAATGTGGACTGATACCTCCGTATCGTTACTACATTCTATTCAGGATAGATTTTTTACTTGACAATGTGGCCGATACCTCCATATCGTTACTACATTCTATTCAGGGTAGATTTTACTTGACACTGTGAGTCCTGATACCTCCGTATAGTTACTACATACATTCTATTCACCTAAAACTAAGAATAAAGGATAAAAAATACCAAAAAACATGTCACATTTTTATTGATTCCTCAATTATCATAGTTTAATACTTTGAAGCCTTTGAAAGTTGGGGTATTGTTCTCAGCATATATCCTATCTATGAGAGAGTCTTGAAAGACCATATTGAAGTGGAACTCTTTACTGCCCAGATAGAGGCAACTTGGTAGTTTTGTAGTGTCGGCAATAAAGTCGTCCAAGCTCTGTTTTTCAACATTGCCGTTGATGATGCTGGTCACCTTGGTGTGTTTCAAGTTCTCGATTTCTATGATGGACACTTTGGATATGACAACTTTGAGATGATCGGGAATACTAGACAGTAGAAACTGGGTGTACAATTTGAACTCGGACGTGTCTATATCATCACTATGGTCGGATCTGTGCCAATCCATTTCTCCGGTCATGTTTTTCAGTACTATAATCGAGAAGTCTCCGTTCGGTCGCAGGCAGTCGAGAACACGTTTACCGTCGTTGCACGCATTTTCTAAGTTGTAATCTATCACTACCCAATATTGTAGCATACCATGTTCAAAAGGACCCTCATCATTTTCGTCGTCGTGATACTCGTTCCTTCTCTTTTTGTTTTTGTTTATCTTCTTATTCCTCTGGTCGTCATCATCTTCACCGCCACTCTTCTCACTAGCAGCGCGCTTTTTGGGTGATGCGGCCCCTCGACTACTTCTACTGGAAGTTGTCGCTCCATTCATCCTCTATCTGTTTGTGTAGCTGGTGTCTCAGAATGTGTATGTCCAAATAGCTTATCTATGGCCGATCGGGTCGTCTGGTTGAGGGGTGGAGCTCTCTCTCTCTCTCTCGCTATCGCTCGTCAGGTAAAACATAGACAGTGGATCCAAAAAAAGTATCCCTCAAGTCGAAATCTCCCCTATATATACCCTAAAAAACGTCTCCTAATCCTGCCACAGCCATTAGTCCCAGGGCATTTGTTTCCTTTCCAATTTTCCTTTACCCTCTCTGAAGGCAGCTGTTCTATGGGCGTACGAGTTACAACCAGAGACATATAGGTTGAAGTTCCGGGGTGTTACGAAGGGTCGTGAGTGCAGTTTTCTAGAACATGTCCGGGAACTATCTTAATGTATTGAGAAATTGGCTGAGGTCAGAGAAGGTGACCCCCAGAAAGGAACGCAAAATTTAAGCTGCGCCCCCTGCCTGCACTCCGAGTTCAAATTTTACCGTTCCTTACTCCTCTATACTGGTTGTGCGCACCGGATCGCAGAGTGCAGAGCACCAAATCGGCGCGCCCACGCCCACCACTGATAAGGTGTTCATATTCGGTGAACAGTTGATATCTCCCACGTATCCCGTTATCCGCCTTGCACTTCAAAAGACGTAGTTACTGCATGGTAGAGGATATAATTATAGATGGGTTGTGGTCTCAGAATGTTTAGGGGAATTATATATATATATACAAGATAGGCACGGTTTCTGCCAATGTGGAAAAGAAACATGTTTTCTGATTAAATAAAGTTTATTGTAAAAAAAATCATACCACACCATGCACACTCGGTGTGAGTAGTATGGCTCTAAATAAAAAAAAGGTCGAAGAGACCCATAGAAGGATTAGGTCGAATATTGCAATTTAAGATCTAAATTGAATGGGCCGAAAAATCGCCTATGGTACTCAGCCACTGCTGGTAGGTGATGTTGGTACTCTACGGCTCCCATATTCAAGGTGTCGTCGAAGGATTTATCAAAATTATATAATCTTGAATTATATATAAAATTAAGATAGTTTTTTTTAATGTTTAGTACACATAGTAAATGTAAATACAAAACTAAAATGAATAGAAAAAAAATATTTCTATGATGGAGCGCCAGGGCAAGACTGCCCAATAATACAATGGTAACCATAGACAATTGCATTGTCGTATATTCCGGTCGAACCTCAGAATCAATTGCACTCCGGAGCACCAATCTTCGTGCATTATAACCAATTACACGGCCGTAAACCAACCCCTGTTGTAAAATTTCCGAGAGGTCATTCTTAACTTTATCAATTTTGGCTTGACTGTCGAATTGTTCGATATGCTTTTCTCCGCCAATAGGTTGTCCGTAGTGATTGATGGTTCTCGAGCCTAGGTATTGATAATACTTGTTCATATACATAATATTCTCCTCTTCGGCAAACATTGGTTTATCGTTATATATTTCGGACATTAATTGCTCGTAGGTGGAGAGAGTTTCACCCGTTGCGGGATTAATAGTTGTTTCAAAGCTATTGTCAACAAGGGTGAGATTTGATTCAACCACCAAATTTAGTAAATCATGGGGACTGAATGGTGCCGTTTTGGCGTTCACGTCGGTAATATTCATTTTTGTTCGAAAAGATTCGTTAACCTCTCCGCGGCGCACAGGGGGTTTTCTACAGGGTAAGACTGTGCGCACCTATGATGATTTGGGGACCTATTGCAAATTTCGATAAAAAGTACCTCATCGTGTAGGGAATGTTTGCGGGCATCGGCCCATATTAATTTGACCCCCCAAAAAATGTCTGGGGGGGGTGGGGGAACGGTCCGTAGTTGAAAAATGTGGAGCGAATGGCACCGCGCGGCTAGATTGTCATCGAGCGGCGAGATTTTCCTGCCGAATATTTACGCGCGCAGGGGATAGAAGGAGAGGGAGGAGGGGGTGGGTTACCGCATATTATCACGTATATGTCCATTTTTGAGCCCTTTTAGGCTATGTAGAGTATGTATACGTGTGTAGGCCACCCATATAACAATGAATATGCCTCATAGTGACCAAAAATTGCAATATATAAGGGAATTATAAGAGAATTTTTAGGCGGGAATGACATGTGTTGGAGGTTTGGCGGTAATTTATGAGCTGAGAGTGTGGTTTACGCCATACATATCACGTATATCTTGTACGTAGAGCACTGTCATGCTATAATACAGACTTGTACGTATGTATACGTGCCATATATCAAAATATATACCGCATATTGACCAATTTATGCGATATTTACGCACATTATCAAAGAGTTTCTATGCGTGAACCAAGGTGTGAGTGAGCTGTGCTGGGAATGAAAGGGGGAGAGGGTGTGTTACGCCATACATATCACGTAAATCTTGTATTTAGAGCACTGTCATGCTATAATAAAGACGTGTACGTATGTAGGCGTCCCATATAACAAGGAATATACCGCATATAGCTCAATTGATGCGATATTTACGCAAATTGTGAATGTGTTTCTAGCACACGGAAGCCTGAAAGGGTGGGTTGGGGGTGGGTGTGTGGGAGGGAGGGAGGGAGGCATGCAGGGGTGCAGGGAGGGAGTCAGTGAGTCGTCAAGGGAGGAAAGGCAGGCAGATCTGTAGATAGATAACCAGCTGTGTGACAAGTGTGAAGGCGCTCGAGGCGTATGGATGCTTGGGATTTTGAACCTTGTCTTCCAGGTGTCTGGTGTTTCTTGCCACCAAGAGTTTTACAATAACATGAGTCAGGAATGGAGAGAGAGAGAGAGAGAGATAGATAGAAACTGAGACATGCGTATGTTGTACGTATAAATGGACTTCAGAATTGCATTTTTATGCAAGCAGACATTGCATTTTAGACACATGTGAAGTACCACAGAAACATGTAGGCCATTGACTGTCAATAAACTACTATATTATAGAGCACCAGCGACGGTGGTCAGTAAACACGTGCAGATTGCCTTTTGCGATAAAGGGCTAAATATAGAATGGTGTCTCCTTACACTTGCGAAAGGGTAGATTGCCACCAGAGAAACGTTTACTTATTTATTTCCAAGTAATATGCAATCTAAATGTACATTCGAGACCTACTGCAATTATTTGTATGACAGTCATGACTATGTATAATCCAATATACGCGCGTAGGCGAGACATAAGAAAGCTGGTTGAGCAATTTACGACACCCACACAGTTATTATTCTTTTTGATTTACAATATTATACAATACAAATGTATTTGTGAAGAGTATTTTATCCATTATTGTATTTATACAAATTTTTTTCCCAGACAGAGCTGCTGTGGCTGGTGTAGCTAGGGAGCGACAAGGGTCACCGCTTGACCGTGTGAAAATGAGTGGAGTCGCACTGAGAGGGGCAATTTTGCTGAATGTTTTGGCAATTTTGGACAGAATAAAGTTATATAATTACTAATTCTTGACAGAGACAAACTTTCATAAACCTTGGCATGAAATAATTGATAATCCCATCAATTTACAAACATAAATTGGTGGGATAATTCATTTTTTTTGTATATTGTCATTTCGATTGTAGACACCAAGTTTTGAGTGATATTTGGTATGAGCTCCTGTGGCATGGTTGGTAAGGTCGCGGACTGGTAAACTGAAAGTGTGCTAGGGTTGTGGGATCGAATCCAGGAGGGGGTTATGGGGAAGGTTTTATATTGTCTAGAACATTTTTGATAAAAAATTTTTTTTACAAGATCATGCCATTGTATTCAATAAATATGAAATATTCATAGAATATATCATATTGTAAGAATACAATGACATGACCTTGTGTTTTTTTTTTATTATTGTTTTTTTTTATTATCTTAGTAGGTTTGACAGGATTTGTTGAAACATATATATTTTTGTACAATTCATTTGAGGTAATAAAATAATTATATACACATGACTTTGACTAATAACAAACATATATATTGATATAATAAAAAAAATAAGGCATATAACATGTAGATATTTGAAACTTATAAACTAAATAATGAAACATACAATTATATAATGTAAAAGCTATATCACAGGGACATCTTTGGAACTTATACATTATATAATATATATGTTACATTATGAGGTAGCGTGATCAATTAGGTCAGGTCAGGTAAGGTAGGGCGCGAGTCCAGGACAGGGCTGAGCAGGGGGCGAGTCCAGGGCAGGGCTGAGCAGGGGGCGAGTCCAGGGCAGGGCTGAGCAGGGGGCGAGTCCAGGGCAGGGCTGAGCAGGGGGCGAGTCCAGGGCAGGGCTGAGCAGGGGGCGAGTCCAGGGCTGAGCAGGGGGCGAGTCCAGGGCAGGGCAGTGCAGGGCAGGGCGGGGCAGGGCGACACTCAAAAATTTTTGAAGGTGTGGTAGTCCCTGAAGCACTCGCCCATGCAGAGTGCAACTTTGCACTCTGCGCACATTGAGGTGACTCTTTTTGGGACATGGGGTTTCCTGACACTGGAGCTGCAGACGACGCACTGCACCTGCCTGTGACGAGTGCCAATCACCTCGGTGCCGATCAGGTAGTGTCTTTGGACACCCACCTGCACTCGGTCAGGAACGTGATCCCCACGCCATGCCGTACGTCTGTGAGTGGTGGTGCCATACTTCTCCAGGAGTTGGTATGAGACGTTGTACACGAACTCCCGGAATTTCAGCTTCTGGTTTGGGGACATATCCTTCTTTACCAACCACAAGTTGTAAGCGTTGAGCATCGTGATATCAACTAGGTGGAGGAAGAGCTTGTGATACCACTTCACAGTCTTCCTCAGACACTCAACGCCTGACAGCTGACAGTCAGACTTGTCCACCAGGCGCATGTTCTTTGTGTAGTCCACTACCATGTCGGGCTTGTAGATGGTCTTCCTGGTTCTGTAGTGGATTTTGCCAGAATCCACTTGGGCACCTGTGTGGACGGTGGAAAGCAGGTGGACGTCTCGCTTGTCCTTCCACTTCAGGGCTATCACTTTCCCACACTTTTCGAGCTGCTTGTACTTCAGCCCCTTTCGTCGCCTTCTTCGAACATGCCTCTCGCGGTGTTCCTGGTCCAGGTCGTCTTCTGAAGGTGTGTCACTGGAGGAGGCATCTGACAGAGGAATGACATCACCTGTGAACTTGGGCATAAACTTTCTTGTCTTTCTGACAGTCCCACATGACCCCGTTTGGTTGTCATGAAGAAACTGGCAGAGAGCAGGAGAAGTATACCAGTTGTCAGTGTAGATGATGTGGCCTTTGCCCAGGTAAGGTGCCAACATTTTCCTGACGATGGCACCTGACATGCCCATGGGGTCATTGGCAGCGGCTTTCGGGATGTCAATGTCAGTGCCTGTATACACGATCATGTCAAGCACTATTCCAGTTTCGCAGTCACACAAAACGAAGAGCTTGATTCCGAACCTATGCCTTTTCAAGGGGATATACTGTTTGAACACAAGACGTCCTTTGAAGAGCACGAGCGACTCGTCAATCACCAAATTGAGGAAGGGGTAAAAGTATTTCCTATACCTCTCCAACAACATGGTGAACACAGTCCGAACTTTCCATATCCTGTCAATCCTGTTAGGATTTTCGTTGTCTGCAAAGTGCATAAATCTTAGCAGCAACAAAAATCTGTCACGAGTCATGAACTTATTGAAAGTTGGGGTTGCGATGAGAGGGTCGTGCTTCCAGTAGTGTTGCAACACATGCTTCTTGATCAGAGGCATGAGGAACAACAAGGCAAAGAACGTCATAAATTCTTCAACAGTCGTATCCACCCAGCCTCGTATTCTCGCTTTTGGAGAAAGGACGTCCAATCGACCAAACACCCACCTGTAGTAGGCGTTTGTTTGGGCAACGATGAACGTCATTACCTCAAAATCGAAAAAAGCGAGGAAGAAATCGCTTTCGTTCGCGTGCTCGTCACAGGGCCAGTCGTCAGTTGTACCTGACGACCCAGGATTGAACTGGGGCACGTCAGGTACAAAATTGACCCCGTCAGACCAATCGAACGTAGGCAAGCCAGGGATCGGAATGTCGTCTGCGTCTGCTTCATTGTCTGAAATATCGCTTCCATGGTCGCGATACAGCACATTATCATCATCA
Source organism: Lithodes maja (assembly GCA_037953745.1). Classification (NCBI taxonomy): domain Eukaryota; kingdom Metazoa; phylum Arthropoda; class Malacostraca; order Decapoda; family Lithodidae; genus Lithodes; species Lithodes maja. The sequence continues at coordinate 10,179 of JBAKBP010008774.1, forward strand.
CCCTCCTCTTCACTGGTCAGACGATAACCTTCCTCGTTTTCGTCGCCGACGTCCGACTCACTCCCACTGTCCACTCCCAAATCCCCCCACCCTTGGTCCCGTGCTTGGTCTTCGTCGTCAAAACCTTGACTGCCAATGTCCTGTAAATCACCATCAAACAGCATGGCGGCATATTTGGATGGTGTAAGAGTTTTCCGGGTAATTTTGCCACGCGAGGGTGTCTGATGGACAGGGACAGCAGGGGCGGCGGTAGGGGCGGCGGCAGAGGCGGCGGCCGAGGCGGCGGCAGGGGCAGCAGTGGTGCGTGGCCTTGATGGGAAGATGATGGTGGTGCCTGTCGCCCTTCTCTCTGTTCCTTGGGCAGGGGCGGCAGGGGCAGCAGGGGCGGCAGGGGCAGCAGGGGCGGCAGCGGCAGCCGGGCCAGGGGCGGCGGCTGGTGGTGGTGGTGGTGGTCGGGGCACTGTGGCTGGCGTACGGGATCTTTTCCCTACGCCCGTGCCTTTAATTTTTCCTGCCCCCGCAGGTTTTGCAGCCCTAGGGCAGCCTCCTGCGTCGCTGGCAGGGGCAGCAGGGGCGGCAGCGGCAGTTGGGCCAGGGGCGGCGGCGGCAGCCGGGCCAGGGGCGGCGGCTGGTGGTGGTGGTGGTGGTGGTAGGGGCACTGTGGCTGGCGTACGGGATCTTTTCCCTACGCCCGTGCCTTTAATTTTTCCTGCCCCCGCAGGTTTTGCAGCCCTAGGGCGGCCTCCTGCGTCGCTGGCAGGGGCAGCAGGGGCGGCAGCGGCAGTCGGGCCAGGGGCGGCGGCGGCAGCCGGGCCAGGGGCGGCGGCTGGTGGTGGTGGTGGTGGTAGGGGCACTGTGGCTGGCGTACGGGATCTTTTCCCTACGCCCGTGCCTTTAATTTTTCCTGCCCCCGCAGGTTCTGCAGCCCTAGGGCGACCTCCTGCGTCGCTGGTACCGGTGGCAGGGGTGGCAGGGGTGGCAGTGATGGTAGTGCTGGTGGTAGTGGTTGTTGCAGTGGCCTGGGTCGTGGTGGCAGTGTCACGAAAGATCAATGACCTCTGTGCAATTGCCCTGCTTGCACGTGTTTTCCGTGCTTTGGGTGCTGGTGTTTCGTCCTCCGAGCTGTAGGGCGTGTCGTACAGGTAGCTAGGGTCTTTGGCAGCCACCCTCTGCCTTCCACGGCGGCTAACACCACCAGAAGGAGGGCTGGTGGTGTCATCAGGGAGCGAGCGTGAGGGACGTGTGGGCTCCATGACTAGTGCTTGGTTACTGGCGCGGTGGTGCTTGCTCGAGTGCGGGGAGAGCGTTTCGCGGGGTGGTATCGAGAGTTGACACGTAGTACTATATCCACACCAATTTTCAGCCGTCTGACTATTTACGCGCGGTTTTGGTACGCGTTCAAAAGCGTTACTCCAGAGAGTCTTCCCGCAGTCCGCCGGGGGAACTCTTAAGAGTCTCCCCGCAGCTCCCGGGTTAAACACTGGAAAGCAAAACACCATTACCGCCCTGAGTCGTGCCTGGACCACGAGGTATCCTATGACTCGGTAACTGGTGCACACACACTAGGCTGACGCTCGATGAAACAGCCTATTCTCAAACAGTAAAAGATTACTCGTTTAGGTTACACAAAGATAAGATAAGTAACGTGATTATTTAACGTTACGGTAGATACTCAAATAACTGGCACTCCTGTATTAAAGAAAGTGCAATGCTAGTCCTGCAACATCAACTGGAAACTTCTGAAATAAGTCTGATGCTGGGAAGATGTTCGTAAAGAATCTTGAACAATTATAATGCAGAATACGGGTCACAATAAATACTAGGACATATAGTAATAATAGGCAGGCGAATAATAAAGACTGCACAAAGGTAGTAATGCTCAACAACTAAAGAAATGCTTCATGACACAACGCAACAGCCTACTAGGGTTGTGCAACTCAACAACAACCTCGGCTCAAAAGTGCAGTGAATAATAATGTGGCATACATATAATAATGGGGGCTTATCTCTAACCAGTGTCTGCTCGGTTAATAAAGTCTAGCTGGGGTATCAAGGCAGGGCAACAATGGGCGAGCATGCGGCTCGTAGCCTAACGTTGTCCGAAGGTGGTATAATGAAGATTACGTTATATGACGGGGATGCTCTCTTGATAAATCTAGGTCTCTAGTACCTAGTTCTATCCTGGCAATCCCTCAGAAGTCAACACAAAGAGGCAGCACTATGTTGTGAGGGATAGGCTATGGCCCTCTCACACCACAGTGCTGTGCTCGCAAAGTAAACCCACCCGAAGACAACCTAGGCTCCCACAGTACCTGTCGATGTCGTGCAGGGCTTAGCTAACACTGCACACATCGGAGACAACGACACAGTAACCTTACCCCCAGTCTAGCTTTAAATAACTAAGCAGAATCACTCAACACCCTACCAGGGAGACATATACCGGTCTACAACCTTCCCGAGAGAGGACACACACGGAAAAGTCCGTCTCTCCAAACCTCATTAAAGCCTAATACATAGAAATATCTGAGAGCTTCGCGTACAATACGACTGGCCGACGGTGAATGTCTATGCTGAAACCAGAAGGGATGTTGAGTTTAATAAATATTAGAGAATGAGAAAGGAGAAGTCGAGAGAGAGAAATAGTATGCAAAGTGGCGAGTATGGGGGACAGAATTGCAAAGGATGTAGACGATACGCGTGTCAGGCCAGCTCTGAGCTGGTAAAAAACACGAGGCCGCGATGAGCAGGGACTAGTTGACCACCCGGCCGCCAACGCCGTCAGCGCCCAAGCGGGCCGCGTGATAGCTCGCCCCGCTGCCAGGTGTACCCCGTCACCCTCTCTCGCTCGCCTCTCACACAAGCAACATTTATATTATAGCGAATATAAAATACAAGGCGCAGTCACAGACCAAAACAAAGACCATTTCTAGACTGTCTGTGGCAACACGACACTAATAACAAAAAGCAGATCATTCTAGGACAACTGTAGCCCATCCCCCCATCCTGGCGAGCGCTAGCGAGCTGCAATGCCCCACGCAACCATTCTGCTAGCGCCGGGAGGCGTCACACTGTTTAAATGTATTCTTATATTTTCCAAATTAAGTCCTAAATACCTTATTGTTTCAGTTATTTTCACCCCCTCTATTATCTCTGGCTGTTCTTTCATATTCCATATTATAATGTTACTCTTATTCTTATTTATTTGTAGCCCACATTTTCTCCTATATTCATTAATATTCTTAGATTTCTTGCTGAATCCTCCAAATTTTCTGCCAACAATAAGCCATCATCTGCGTAAGACAGTACTTTTATATTAAACTGATCATTCTTGAATCCTATTCACTTTTCTTCTATTTCTTTGATTATTATATAAGTTATTAGTTTGAAAAGTGTTGTTGATCCAGTGCATCCTTGGCGTATTCCACTGGTAATAGGCAAGACCTCTTTTATATCTTCACTTATTTCAATACTTGTTTTGTCCCCTACATAAATATTTGCTACTGTATCTATAATGTTTGGGTGAATTTTATACTGTTTCATGGTGTTTATCAAAATTTTCCTTTTTATCGAGTCATACGCCTTACTATATAGTCTACTGATGTTACAATTAAAGATTTTTTTTTCCTTTGAAGGCATCTGCAGTTGGTTTCTTTGTCTTTGGTATGATTTGTGTCTTTGATTCCCTCCATCCATTTGGCTCTTCTTTCCTTTCAAGTTCCTCTCTGAAACATTTTGTCATTTTATTTACACATACATCACTGTTTACTAGTGCTTTATACATCACTGTTTACTAGTGCTTTATACATCACTGTTTACTAGTGCTTTATACATCACTGTTTACTAGTGCTTTATACATCACTGTTTACTAGTGCTTTATACATCACTGTTTACTAGTGCTTTATACATCACTGTTTACTAGTGCTTTATACATCACTGTTTACTAGTGCTTTATACATCACTGTTTACTAGTGCTTTATACATCACTGTTTACTAGTGCTTTATACATCACTGTTTACTAGTGCTTTATACATCACTGTTTACTAGTGCTTTATACATTTCCGGTTTGATCCCATCTGGTCCTGCTGCTTTTCTATGTTTTAACCTTTTCATAACATATTTTACTTTTTCATTGTTTATTACTGGATTCTTCATAGGTTTAATCATTCTTCCATTTCCAGTATTCATTATTATGTCTAATTGTTCTCTCAGTATTTCTGGAATATTATGTTCTCTAGTTTCAAACATAATTATCTTTTGTCATTTTGTCATTGTATGTTTCTTTTTCCTTTTCATTCCACACTGTAGGAATATTATTTGGGTGTTTTTGATATATAATTCCCAAAACTTTATCAATTATTTTTTGCTTTCCTCTTCTCCCAGCAATATTCCTTCATTGCTATGCAACTGTATGTTTTCTACTTTCTTTCTCTCTTTTCCCCTCAACTTATCCAAGTTCTCCCCAAGTGTTTTCTTTCTATTTTTTCCTTCTCTAATTTCTTTGGTTACCATAGCTTCATACTGTAACATCACTTCTTTCATCATTGATTGTACCTTACTCTTTTGTACCTTATACTCCAAATTCCATCAGAAGTAGGAAGGAGCAGGAGCAGGGAAGGAGCAGCAGCAGTATCTCAGTAGCAGTATATTGTGCACGCAGACATCTCATTTACTTTCTGCTTTTCTGCCTGCTCTCTCTCTCTCTCTCTCTCTCTCTCTCTCTCTCTGAGCCATAGGCATCCATTACTTAGATTTTCAAAAAGCTTTTGATAAAGTGCCTCATTGCAGGCTAAAACCAAAAGTGAGTGGGCTAGGTATCAATACAGAGGTCACAAATTGGATAAAAAGTTAGCTAACAGGTAGACAACAACGGGTGGTAATCAGTGGTGTTTCTTCTAAGTGGACTCCTCAACAGACGTTTGTGAATGGTCAGAGACAATGGCAGATACCTCTAAACTTGGAAAAGTGCAAGGTGATGCATATTGGCCAAGCAAACCCCAAGTCAGGCTATTCACTATTGGGAATGCCTCTGGAAGTGACTGACTTGGAAAAGGATTTGGGTGTTCTGATTAGCAGTGACCTAAAGTTTTCCAAGCAGTGCATTGCAGTAGAGAAGAAAACTCAGAAATTGTTGGGCTATATTAAGAGGCAATTTAAGTATAGAAACAAAGAAATAGTCCTCACACTTTACAAGCTCTGATACGGCCTCTCCTGCAGTATGCTCTTCAATTCTGGTCTCCAGCACTCAGGAAAGATATAGAGCGACTGGAAGGAGTACAAGCTAGAGCTACAAAGCTTATTCCATCACTTAGAAGACTGAGCTATGAGGACCGGTTGAGAGATCTTGATCTCTTTCCGTTGGAGACACACAGACTACGAGGTCAGCTCATTGAATTTTTAAAAATACTTAGTGAGTTTGACAATGTGGATTATAGCACAATGTTTAGCCTCAATATGAATGCAACACACAACCATGGCTGGAATTTAGAATTTAAAAGGTTCAGCACTAGTGTTTGTTAAAACTTTTTTCAGATATAAGATCTGTTCTACCTGGAACAAACTGCCCTCAGAAGTTGTAAAAAGTTTTTCAGTAGAGAAGTTCAAGAAGAAAGTAGCTAGTATTTTGCACACTCTGTAATGAGTGTAGTGCACTAAACAGTCTCTCTCTTTCCACTTCGAGTGTCTCCCCGGAATGGACCGCAAGGTCTCAGAGATACTAACTATCCCTTGTAACTCCTTGTAACTCTCTCTCTCTCTCTCTCTGCTCATGTATAAATGGCTCGTGTACTTGTATCGTATCACATTTACATCGCGTCTTATGTTCAAGTGGAAGGGAAAGCATTTATTTTTGTTCCATGTTTTTTTTTTCTGTATGGTTCTTTGTATCCTGAAACATTGAGATCGTTATAACAGAACCAGTCGTTTTTTTTTTTTTTTTTTTTTTGGTTCCGACCAGTATACTAAAGCATCGAATATTTCACTAAGTACACGACCGTTAATATTTCACTAAGTACACGACCGTTAATATTTCACTAAGTACACGACCGTTAATATTTCACTAAGTACACGACCGTTAATATTTCACTAAGTACACGACCGTTAATATTTCACTAAGTACACGACCGTTAATCAAATCCCTTCTCAAGCTGAAAGTGTTTGATAGTTATTTTTTTTTATTATTATTATTATTATTATTATTATTATTATTATTATTATTAGTTTTGTTTTTTGTGTTTGCTTCGGGTTAATGTACAGTGATCTGCTAACGAATCTCGGAACGTAATAGTCACATTCACACCTTGAGGATAAATGACGCGTTTTATCAGTTCTTTTGGCGATCATTGGTCAATTGTATGCAGTTTAGGGAGGACCTCTAGGTATCTAAGGGATCAAAACCAACTCAATTATGCCTCTGACTCCCACAGATCCTTCCTAAGCTGCATATAATCGTCTAATGATAGCCAAAACAAACAGCTAAAATGCGTCATAATTCTTAAGGGGTAAATAATGTAAACATGGAATTGGATAAAAGAGTGCCTTAAGCCAATTGAACCCTTGCGAGTTTCAGGCTGTAAGGAAGTTGGAGCCATAAATATCGATAAAGAACAGAAATGCAATAATAATGTCGGTTTCTGATTGATAGGTAATATAATTAGTTTGGTTTTGTGTATTCATAAATGTACTACGACCGTATTTTACTGGTGAATTCTGCTAAATATCGACACTTATAGCTCCAACTTCCTTATAGCCTGAAACTCGCAAGTGGGCAATTGTACGAATGAGATGATAGACAGTAAGTGATATATAAATATTTGCACAAACAGGGAATAATTGTGCAAGTGAGTATGAAAATTATATAAGATTAAATGTAAATGGTGTGTATGACTGGACATTAACCCTTTATGTGCCGGCAACGTCTTATACATCTTATTTAGCTATATTTATAAATTTTCTGCAGTTGAAGAAGGATCTGTGGTAGTAAAAAGGGTTAACAAAGCTAGTTCAAAGGCTGTAAATTGCTGGAGGTGTTTCCTAAACTGAACAAAATTGTCTAATAGTAGCCAACAAACAATGAAAAGGACGTCACTGGTACTGAAATGGGTAATGTTACATATCGTATGAGTTTCTTTCTTTTCTGTAAATTTGTCTTCCTGCATTTTCATCCATGCAAGGGTATTCTTACGTCCGGATTCCAATAAGGCTGGTAGCCGGAGGGAGTGTGGGGTGGCGAGAGAGCCTTATCATTCATTTCCCCTGGTGTAGTATATTGGGGGTGATTTGCTTGCTAGGGGTGCTTAAGGCCGGACCATCTCGTTGAGAAGGTTTGATCTGTGTGGTCTGTATGTCTATTTATCTATTCAACTTTCCACCTCCACCTTCTTTCTATGTCTCTTTAAATATTGTAATCCCTTCAGCACCATGATGCCTTTTTACCTTCAATTCTGGCTAAACATTTGACGATTCTAGGCAGTTTAAGAAGGACCTGTGTTATTAAAAGTGTTTTTTTTGTTAATGTATTTACCTATTTGAGTCGTAAAGCTAGATCATATACCAAAGAAGGTCGTCTAATGGTAACCAGAAAACTACGTAAGGGTGGTTTCAATAACATGAAAAAGACGTCAATAACACTGAAAGGGTAATTAATATGAGAGTATTTTGTTTTCATATTATATACAAACTAACTGAATCTCTCTCTCTCTCTCCTACCAGACAAAGGGACATCTTATATCTTTCTTTTTCATTTTTTTTCCCCCATCCGTGGCCAGATAGTGTTCTGGTTCACCTTACAAGTGCTTGCTTCGGGGCAGGGAGATAGCAGGGGGTTCTCTCTCTCTCTCTCTCTCTCTTTTTTCTGTCTCTATCATTCTCACTCTCTCTCTCTCTCACACACACACTCACTCTCACATAAACTAATATCTGTCACCTGTCCTATCTCTCCAGTACGGCCACCCGATCCTCCCAACCGGCGGCGCTTGTGGCACTTTGGTGCAGCCGACTGGGAGGCTCTTCGTCAGTACTTCTTTGATTTCCCATGGAATGACTTTTGATTCCGTGGCCGGGGACCCTCAGAGAGTGCTGAACGCATTACTGAGGTAATCCTCTCGGGCATGGAAGCGAACATGCCATTTTCTTTCTCTCAGTCTAATACAAAAACATCTTAGTTTACTCGCGCTTGTTTTACTGCTGTCCGCAATAAGGAGGAAGCATTCAAATGGAACCGACACCTTAAAACTCAAGAATCTCATTCTTCCTATGTTTCTGCCCGGAATCAAGCCAAATCTGTTCTTCGGCTTGCCAAGCATTCTTTCATCAATAATAAATGCACTGAACTCTCCAACTCTAGCTCTTCCCAAGTTTTCTGGCATCTAGCCAAAAACCTCTCCAACAATTTATCTTCCTCATCTTTCCCTCCCATTTTCCACTCTGATGGCACAACCATCACTTCTTCCTCTGACAAATCTGAACTCTTCTCTCAAACTTTCACTAGAAACTCCACTTTTGATGATTCCGGTGCTATTCCTCCCTCTCCACCCCTCTCTCTCCTACTTATGCCTAATATCCTAATCTATATAATATTTGCGATTGTCTGTGTGTGTGTGTCTGTTCTTAATAGGCAGCCGCAGTTTTGGACCTGGGGAGCTGAAACTTTGCATGTGGGTGTCAATTGACCTGGGTCAGGTCATAGAGGGGGCGTGGCCACGATCGGAGGTCGTTTCGAGGCCAAAATTCAAAAGAAGTTGAAAAAAATGGCCGTTTGGGGCAGACGGAGACCTCCGATCGAAAAGGTGTATGGAACGAAACTTTTTCGCAGCCCCCCAAAATGGGGATACGGATGAGGTCAGATCCAAAATCGGAGGTCATTTAGCGGCCGAAATCGAGGTCGCCGTTTAATGAGGCACAGGGAGGTCGAGGCCGGTGATTATGGTAGTAGTAGTATTGTGATGATTGTGGTAATAGTGAATGATGACGGTGATTATGGTAGTAGTAGTGGTGGTAGTAGTGATGGTGATTATCGTAGAATTTAAACCCGGGCAACGCCGGGTACCCCTGCTAGTCTCTTATAAAGATGTACTTTCTACCCTCTCTGGGCTTAATTCTAAGAAGGCTTATGGTCCGGACGATGTTCTTCCTGTTGTACTAAAAAACTGTGTTTCCGTGCTGACCCTTCTTGCTAGAAGTTTGCTCTCATTAAACCTGTCCCAAATAAGGGTGACCACTCTCAACCCTCCAACTATCATCCAATTGCTCTCATCTCTTGTATCTCTAAAGTTTTTTTAAACTATTCTTGTTTCTAAATTTCTTAAGCATTTCTCTTCTCATAATCTACTCTCAGATCGCCAGTATGGCTTCCATAAGGGTCGCTCTACTGGTGATCTTCTTTCATATCTTACTAACTCTTGGTTATCCTCTTTTCGGGCCTTCGGTGAGACCTTTTCTATTGTACTAGACATATCGAAGGCCTTCAATAGAGTCTGGCACAAATCTTTAACTTTTAAACTACTCTCCTTCGGTTTCTATCCCTCCATCTGTGCCTTTGTCTCTAATTTCCTTTCCGGCCGTTCCATATCTTCGGTTGTGGACGGCCATTACTCACTTCCTCATCCCATCAACTCCGGTGTTCCTCAGGGCTATGTCCTATTTTCCATTCTCTTTCTAATTTTCATAAATGATCTTCTCAACTGTACCTCCAGTCCCATCCATTCATATGCAGACGACTCTACCTTACACTACTCAATTAGTTTTCCAGAACGCCCCAGCCAGCAATCCCTAAAAAACAAATGTAATGAAGCCATAGAACACTTATATGCTGATCTAACTACTATTTCCAATTGGGGCAGAGAAAACCTTGTTACCTTTAAATTGCTTTAATGCTTCCAAAACACAATTTCTCCATTTCACTACCCGTCCGGAACTCCCAGAGGACTTTCCCTTATACTTCAACAATACAAAAATCAAGCCTTCATCTTCTCTCAATATTCTTGGTGTCTCTTTTTCTTGTGCTCTCACTGGGAAGGACCATATTACCAGTCTCGCTAAGGCAGCCTCCCAGAAACTGGGTGTGCTCAACCGCCTAAAGGGGTTCTTTACCCCTGCACAGGTTCTTGCTCTGTACAGGGGCATGGTGCATCCTTGTATTGAGTATTGTTCACATGTGTGGGGAGGATCCTCTTACACCGCAATCCTAGACAAAGTTGGAAGGAAGGCCTTTCGTATCATTAACTCCCGTCCACTCACCAACTCTCTGCAATCTCCCTCTCTCCGCCGCAATTTTGCATCTCTCTCACTTTCCTATCACTACTATAATAATCAGAGCTCTCCCAGTTGTTACGTCCTGGGATATATAAACACTGGGCTCTTTCTATTGGACTAGGTATGCGGCAACAAGCAACAACGGAAAACGCTAGATCCAACCCTTATCTATAAACCCAGGCAACAAACCACCCTAAACCGTCAAGAGTCCTGCCTGGACAACGAGGTATCCTATGACTCGGTTACAGGGTGCACGCACTATAGACTGCTGATAGTCAAGCAGGCTATATAAAAGATCACACAATTAAGTTGACTTAAAGCTTCAAGGAAAAGATAGATAACGGAATTAAATTGCAGAAACAATTTAATAACAAACTAGAAGAAAGTACATTTAACGTTACGTTAATTAATACAACTAATCACCCCTGCGTGAAAGAAGGTGAAAGCAAACAGTCCTCAAAACATCGTACAGGTAGACAAGATGCGGGTCTCTAAACTGCATGCGGCTACTGTAGGATCTGATGCTTAGCAAAGAAAGTACGTTACGGATTTAGAGAACTCTTAACTCATAAGCAGGAATAAATACTAGTGATAGGACCTACAGTGTATAATGGCATAGGTATAATTAAATAAAGGTAGCAACTCGCAACATAACCACATACAGGTGTGCTTCTCACTCTTAGTCAGGCAAGCCTGCTCGGACAGAGTCTCTAAGCCACACCCTGACTCACAATGCTCACAAAAACGGTAAACTGTGGCACAATAACAAGCATACAGAGATAATAAACCCCTAGCTGTTAATCTGCCAGGTGGCAGAGGTCTAGCCGGAAGGATATAGGCTTCGGATACCCGGGCTGAGCCACCTGCTCTAGCCTAGGGACGTTCCCAGGTCTGTGCGCCAAATTACTCTAATTGAAAGGGTGCTCTCTTGAGAGACTCAGAGATCGCAAGTATCTGACTCTCTCCTGGCGACCCTAAAACAAAAGCAAGACGTGCTAGCGCAGTGCTGAGTGGACTAGGCAATGGCCCTCACACAACACAATGCTAGCCACACAGGGACACAGACAAGAAAATGCCCCCAGACTCCCACGGGTATCCTAGTAAAGTCGTGCGGGTCCACGGGACTCGCACCAGCAGACTTTACTTAAAGGATCGCAAAAAGCCTCCCCTCCGGTCTAGCCCCTGCTAACCTGACACAAGAACACACTAGCCAGCATGAAACCACCAAATATGAGACAACAAAAAACTTCCTAGGTCTCATTAACAATTACATCCCTGCATAAGGCCCAAAATCCTATCTAGTTATCTGAGAGCTCGTCGTTAATACAATAATAGATATAAGGTCTATCAAGGGGATGGGATAATTAAATAGATTGGTGAAGTAGTGGAAAGAAGGTATACAAAGTAAGAGAGAACGTTTCTAAGTGGGGTTGAGAGGGATAGATATCAAGGGGGTCCGAAGGGTACGACAATGAGGTGAGCTCTGAGTCTTGAATCTGTCTGGACCCCACCCTAGGCATGCAGAGTACATCCCAGGCTTGGCAACACTCAACACAGTTGCCTGGTCAAAATCCTCTACCCCGTGCGTGAGTCGAAACTAAGCCTAACGTTGCAATCAAATGCATGTGGCAGCGCTTCAGGCTCGTCCCAAGCTGGTCTCTCCGCGCGAAGCAACGTCCCAAGCCGGTCTCTCTCTCCCGCTCGTCTCTTCCCGCTCTCACTAGACTTACATCTTATATATTATAATGAAACAATCAACAATCGAGAATAAAATATACTAAGATGCGTTGGTTAAGAATAAGGGCAGCTTCAAGCTGTGAAACAACATAAGAATATCCCAGACATTAGTTACATTGTCGTAGGATATATACTAAGGGAAAGCCTGCCGGCCGGCTACCACCAGCCGGTTTCTAAACGGCTGGGCAGCCGACGCGCGCGCATGCCCGCACGTGTTTACTATGCAGAAGCGTCACACAGTGTATACCACCTCCTCTACGTAGGGCACGTGGTACCCGTCTTGCAACACAATCCCACCTCTACTCTGTGCAACTCTTCTACCCAAGAGTGAAATGTTACTCTCAGACTTTCTTCTATTCAACAGCTGAGCTCTGGAACTCTCTCCCTGAATTAGTCTTTCCTTCTTCCTATGACTTAAATTGCTTCAAACTCCGTGTGTCCAGGCATTTTGGGTCGAACGTCCCTTGATTTTGGCCCTGTCACTCTTTCAACTCTGGGGGAGCCACTCGCTACAGGCAGTTCCGTCTTTTGCCTCCCTCACTCACAGAAAAAAAAAAACTTTCTCTTACCCTCTCTTCGTTTCTTTCTCTATCTCTCTAATTTGTTTCCTTTTTTCTTTCTGTCTTCCTCTCACTGTCACTGTCACACACTCACTCTTTTTCTCTCTCTGACACTCACACTCACACGCGATCTATCTATCTGTTTTATTTTTGCTAGCTCTCTCTCTCTCTCTCTCTTTCTTTCTGTTTTGCTTTCTTTCTTTTTCTTTCTCTTCACTCTCTCTATCTCTCTCACACACACACACACACAATCGCTCTCTCTCTTTCACTCACTCTCACTTTCTCTATCTATCTATCTATCTATCATTTGCTCATGCTTTGTTTGTTTGTTTGTTTCTTTCTTTCATTTTCTTTCTCACTCTCACTCTCACTCTCTCTCTCTCCCCCCTAGTAATAGTGCTATACTCATGTTGATTGAAGCTACTGTATATTAAGTTTAGAACGTAACCCGTAGAAGATAATGACTGTTTATTCTGGCCATCATTAGACGATTTTATGCAAATTAGGAAGGGTCTGTGGGAATTGAGGGTAGAGATTATCTTTATTAAGCCTCTAACCTCCATTTGACCTTCCTAATCTGTATAAGATCGTCTAATGATAGCCAGAAAACAGAAGGGTCCTCGTAGCTTCTAAGGGTTAAGCTTAGACACTGAACATTGAGGGGTAGAAATAATACAACGGATTGTGTTAATGTGTTTAATTGTATATGTATTTTATTTATTTTTATTCGTGAAAAAATACATATACATAGAATACAATGAGGTAAATCTGAGGCCCACAAGGGCTAGAAATATGTGTTAGTAAATATAAAAGACTAATTATTTGTGTAGCATATTTATAGGATGAACCTATCCGCATGTTGTCATACTGCAATCAATGACGCCAGATGACTAGCAATCTTCATTGGACCAGGGACATGAGTCTCGTGTCGTGGCTATTGACTTTAGTTCTGCTTTTGATTTAGTCAACCATAAAGCACTTCTGTATAAGTTACAGCTCATCGGTATTGGTGGCAATTTTTTAAGGATCTTTGAAGATTTTTTGACGAAAAGATCTCAGTCTGTGGTCATTGATGGGTGTCATTCCCCTTCTGTTACTGTTGTTTCTGGTGTTCCACAAGGCAGTGTCCTTGGGCCTTTGCTTTTTATTATTTTTACTGCTGACCTGTGTTCCGAGCTTGAAAATAAACTAATCTCCTATGCTGATGATACAACTTTATATGCGTAAATTCCATCACCAATAGATCGACACGTAATTGCTACTGCTCTGAATAGGGATTTAGCCAAAATTACATCATGGTGTGAACTTTGGGGCATGAAACTTAATGCTAGTAAAACACAATCCATTATCATCAGCAGATCTCATATCTTGGATCCTCCCCATCCTTATCTACAAGTTTCTGGCGAGCAAATTGAGAATGTGGATACTCTGCGTTTGTTAGGAGTTACTCTTGATCCCAAACTTACTTTTGAAAAGCATATTCGTTCTTTCTCCTCTTCCTTTTCCCAAAAAATTGGTCTGCTTCGCAAGGTTTATAAAACATTTGCTTGTGACGCCACAGTATCAAGTCTTTTTATGCTTTTATTTTGCCACATTTCGAGTACTGCTCACCTGTCTGGTTGTCAGCAGCTGACTGCCATCTCAAGTTGCTTGTGTTACGATCGGGTCTCGTATAAATCAGTGGCTCTTATACATTGGACTAGACGGGCATAAATGCAACAACGGAAACGCTAGATCCAACCCCTGATATATAATCCCGTCGAACAAAGAACACATATACCCTCCAGAGTTATATCTGCGATAGCGGGGTATCTTAACTCTCAGTATCTATGTGCTTCTACTATAGGCTGATGTTCTCTGAAACAGCCTATTACCTATAACATATGGTTGCTTAGTTATGGTACACAAGGAAAAGATAGTTAACTTAATTAAATCACAAGAGTGATCTAATGCAAACAAGAAGAAGGTTTACTTAACGTTACTTTAATCAATAATATCTGTCACTCCTTTATGAAAGAAAGTGTTGTAAAGTCCTCAAGCACCGAACAAGGAATCTTCTGAATAATGTCGGATGCTGCTAAGAAGAACGTATCGGAAATGGAACCACAAAATAGCAGGAGGCATGGCAATGCACGTGTAGGCTAAATACACAAAAAGGCTGGACCTATAATGTTATTGGACACAAGAATATTATAAGCGGTGCAACAGTAATAATGCTTGCCACGAAAAAGTAGTACTCCTATTAACAAAACCGGTCTATGCTGGTTGTGTCTCTCTACAGCAACCTAGACCTCAAAATGCTTGTGTAGAAATAATGGGTATGCATAAAAGAGTATATGATCTAATCCAGCTAATGTCTACCCGGGTTAATAAAGTCTAGCTGGGATGCGCAAAGGTACAGAATTCTGGTGGAGCAAGGCAGCTCCTAGCCTAGTGTGGACCTTGGGTCTGTGCGGCCTGATTACGTTAATATGAAGGGGTGCTCTCTTGAGGATTCTCGATCACAAGTATCGAGTATCCTCCTGGCGACCCTCAAAAGTAAAAGCAAATAGAGTTAGAACAGTGTTGGGTGGATTAGGCAAGCAGCCCTCATGCACTACACAGTCTAAACTCCAAGGTACACAGACAAAAGATCCACCCAGGTAACCCACAGAATCCGTAGTGTCGTGCAGCTCAAAAGTAGCCTACACACAGTGAAAACACCAACAGCAAGGTACCTGATCCCTAGTCTAGCATTATTTAACCCTGTAGAAACATTAGTGATTGATGGAGACAGTCCGAGCAATACAATCTCCCAAAAAGACAATGACTATCTTCAACCTTAGCCTAGTACATAAGAAATGTGAGATCCAGCATATAATACAGTCTGGCCACCAATTCAAGGTGTGGATGCAGGGAACCAGAGGGGGATTGATATTAATAAAAGGTGAGGAAGTAGTGGAAATGATAGAGGCAGTAGGAGAGAAAGGTTCTAAGACAAGAGTGTGGAACAGTTCATGGGAGATGCTTAGAGTATGCTATCTGGGACGGATCTGGCAAGGATATTCCCAGGGACCGCATGGCTGGAGTCCCAGTTCGTAGGAATGGCGCGAGGGCGCGCGACAGTCGCCCAGTAAGCAGCCGCCTAGTAGGCAGTGTTATGCCCCCTTCACACATACAGGACTCGGGCGCCGAATACAGCAGAGTAGCGATTTTGTCCCCCGACTTTTGGAGTTGGCTCGGTATGCCGCATCCAACGGACTTCACCAGACTACAGCCGCATACAGCCGACGTTGTCGTCTTGACTCCGGAGAAGTCTTGAGACTCGAACCGACCAAAAAAATAACGGTCATTTTTACATGCCGACTTCACCCGCATCTATAAGACTTTAGCCGATCGACTCCAGAATACAGACGATCGACTTCAGAGTCGAACCGCATACACTGGCATAAAGCCGACACATACAGGTTCTGTGGCCAACGGAGGTATATACGTCCTCGCCGAAAAAACATCGTAGCAGCGAAACGACTGCACCTATGGCTTTCATATTTTTACCACATGTACCTTACCCTTTTGGCTACCCACCACAAAAATCCCAAATCCCTCCTCCTACCCACACCTGACTGTCGTCCCGTCAGAAGGAAAACAAAAAAGGAAAATATGTGGCGGCGAAACGACTGCACCAATCGGTTCCATATTTGTGTGACAAGTCCCTTACCCTTCTGCCTTCCCCCCACCACACCCCCAACTGCCTCCCACCACCCACTTCCAGCGTATCCGTACGAAGAAAAGGAAAAAAAGGAAAATCCGTGGTGGCGAAAGTACCTCACCAATCGGCTTCATATCTGTAACACAAGTCAATTACCCTTCTGCCTTCCCCCCACCACACCCCCAACTGCCTCCCACCACCCACTTCCAGCGTATCCGTACGAAGAAAAGGAAAAAAAGGAAAATCCGTGGTGGCGAAAGTACCTCACCAATCGGCTTCATATCTGTCAAAACACAAGTCAATTACCCTTCTACCTTCCCCCCATCAACCCCAAAACCACCCTCCCACCCATACATTCCGATACCATAAAAGTCTCTGTAGTCTATAGTGTCTTTTCAGCTACTTTCGGGACCATCGGGGACCTGTTTTCTGGCGAGGGGAGTGTTTTTTTTACCATTATCCTTCCTTTCTCTCCCAACTTGATAGATTTAGCCCCCCCCCCCCCCCCCCCAAAAAAAAAACAAAAAAAAATCTGGCACTGGCAGAAGCACACCGTCAAAATTGGCTGGCACTCAGCGGGTTAAATGAGAGGGAAGAGAGTAGGAAGAGAAGAACAGGGGGTAGTAGGGAGGTAGTGAGGGAGGGAAGAGGTGGATGAGAAGAAGGGAGGAAGAAGGAGGAAAAGAACGAAGACAGGAGGAGAAGGAGGAAAAGTAGGGAGAGAGGAGGAAAAGAAGGGAGGGAGGAGAATGAGGAGGAGAAGGGAGGGAAGGAGAATGAGAAGCAAGAGGAGGAGGAGAAGAGAGGGAGGGAGTTGAATGAGAAGCAGAGAGGAGGAGGAGAAGGGAGGAAGGGAGGAGAATGAGAAGGAGAGTGGAAGAGGGTGATCTCGTCGAATACTGGGTCAAGTGCGCTGCTGCGTGGGGCCTATATATAGGGGCCGTATCGCCGTTCTGTGGTTGGGAATTTTTTTTAATTTTTTTTGGTCAGCTTGATGCGGCTGTTTGCGGTTCGAGTTGGGTGTTGTCGGTTGGATGTTTCTGTTGTCTGCTCAAGTTGGCTCGACTCTTCTGCCACATTGGGTTCCGGGTGTTGTCATACGTCTGCACTCCTGTCAATGTGGTTGGAGTCTGCTGTATGCGGCTGCATGCGGATGAATTCCGCTGTTGTCTGTTGTACTCGTATGACTCATATTTTTGCATAATTTTTAATTTTTTTATGCAAATTTATGCAAATTTATGCACAAGACTTCAGCAGACTTCAGCAGACTTTTTCGGTTGTACTCGTGTCCGGCGGCTGTACTCTGGTGTATGCGGCAGTAGTCTTTATGCTACACATGATACACAATTCGAGCCGACATACACAAGGACTACAGCCGCATACAGAAGACTTGGTACGACTAGCGCCGACTAGAGCAGACTACTCCCCGCATCCACCAGACAAATTTCAAGTCTGGCCCAAATTTCAAAACTGACAAACATTTTCGTCGCGGACCGCGACTTGACACGCATTGCCCGGACTTCAACAGACTACAGACGACTACAGCCGCATGGGTAGGAATAGGTGCCGACTTGATGCCGCATGCAGCAGAGTCGCTATTCGGTTGCTTTCTGCTGCATTCGGCGCCCGAGTCCTGTATGTGTGAAAGGGGCATTACAGGAAGTAAGACCAAAAAATGCTAGAATTGAAAGGGAACTGGTGGAGTATAGTTTGGAGGGTTTTGAGTTGTATGAGAGGAATGCTATTAGAGCAGAGGTTGGAGAAGAGGACTGTTTATTTATGTAAGAAAAGAGCTCAAGGTAAATGAGGTGGATATGAGACAGCAGTATTGTGAGTATTTGTGTATTGAAGTAAAATGTGCAAGAGGGTCAATTCTAATTGCCTCTATATATAGAAGCCCAAATAATAGTAGGGAAGAGGATGATAACCTACTGAAAGCAATGGAGGAAATAGATAATAGAGAGAACAAATATAAGATTTTGATTGGAGATTTCAATTTGCCAAGGATCAACTGGGCAAATTGTACTACTCCAGCGGGACAGTGTAGCCTGGAAAACAAGTTTATAGAGAAAGTGAGAGATTGTTTTGTAATGCAACATATTACAGAGATGACAAGATATAGAGATGGGACGCAGGGGAGTGTACTTGATTTTATTTTTAGCAATGAGGAGGATATAGTAGAACATGTCAATGTGGATAGCCCTATATATCGTAGTGACCATGCCTGTATAAGTTTTAGTTGCAATATTAAAACAGAGAGGGATAATAGAAGCAATACAAAAATATACATGTATGATAGAGAAGATTATGAGCTGCTGAGAAGGTGTTTGGACATTGACTGGGGGAAATACTTGAACGGTGAAGACGCTGAAGGAATGTGGAGGAAGATTAGAGTCAAATTGGAGAATGCTATATCCAAATGTGTACCAGTAAGGGAATATAAGGATAAAAGAAAATTGAGGAAAAGAACGAACCCAGCATAACCAATGACAAGAAAGCTTTGGACATTGATAAGAAGAAAGACACGATTGTGGGATAGACTAAAAGTGTTAAAAAAGAACAGGGGTTTAGTATAGAAGCTAAAGAAGTGGATTTGGAACGTAGACAAATAAACAATACAATAAGGTGGGAGACAAGGAGGGGGGGGGGGGGGGGGGGTGAAGGAGAGGGAGAGAGAGATTGCCAAAAACGTGAAGGATAATCCAAAAATATTCTGGAAGTACATTCAGGAAAAGTTAACAAGAAGAGTAGGTATCCCAGAACTGATAGGAGAATTGGATGATAGGAATAGAGCAGAAACTGATAAAGAGAAAGCAGAGGTGCTGGGGAAATGCTTTGGGGAGGTACTAACAGTGGAGTCGGATGATTCAGTGCCTACTATTCCCATCAAACAGGCACCGGCACTAGAACTAATAGAGTTTTCCCATGCTAGAATAAGAAGGGCTATAGAACAAATGAACAGAAGTAAGTCCCCGGGACCGGATGGGATACATCCAAGAATCATAAAGGAAGGAGGTGAGACGTTAGTAGAGCCATTAAAAATGTTATTTGAGGTATCTTTTAATACAGGACAAATCCCGATGGACTGGAGAGAGGCGAACATAACAGCTATTTTTAAGAAGGGAAAGAGAAATGACCCAGGAAATTATAGACCAGTCAGTTTGACAAGTATTGTGTGTAAACTAATGGAAACGGTAATTAGAGAAGGAATAATGGAGCATATGCAATCAAACCAAGTTTTCAGTGGGAGACAGTTCGGATTCTTGCCGGGGAGGTCGACAGTACTACAGCTAATTAAGGTGGTAGATGATTGGATGCAAATTCTGGAGGATGGTGATGTTATAGACGTGGTATATTGCGATTTTATGAAGGCCTTCGATAAGGTCCCACATAAAAGGTTAATAGAGAAAGTTAGAAGCTATAATATAGAGAAGAATTGTGTGAAATGGATAGAAGCCTTCCTGAAAGATCGGAGACAGAGGGTACTGGTGAATGGAATAGGCTCGGGGTGGAGGGAAATTACAAGTGGGGTACCTCAGGGATCTGTGTTGGGACCACTACTGTTCATTATATTTATCAACGACTTACCTGAGGTTATAACTAATGGAAGTGAGATATACCTGTATGCGGATGACACTAAGCTGTATAGAAGAGTGAGGAGTAAGGAAGATGTGAGTTTGCTTCAAGGAGATGTGGAGGGCATGAAGGGATGGTCTGAACATTGGTTAATGCCGTTTCATCCAAAAAAAATGCAAGTACATGCGGATTGGGACAAGCAAGATAGACAAGGTAGGATACAATATGTATGAAGCGATGGAGGAAGTTAATGCAGAAAAGGATATAGGAGTAGTGATAGACAATAAGTGAAATTTCTCAGAACATTTAGCGGAAAAGATAAACAAAGCCAATAGAATTGTAGGGCTGATAAGGAGGACATTTGTGTCACTTGACGAAGAAATATTCAGGAATCTCTATACAGCGCTGGTTAGGCCGCACCTGGAATATGCGAACCAGGTGTGGGCTCCATATATGGTAAAGGATATAGAAGCAGTGGAGAAAGTGCAGAGGAGAACTAGCAAGCTAGTACCAACGTTGAAGAACGCGGGCTATGAGCAGAGGTTGAGGACACTGGGGCTTCCGACATTGGTATATAGGAGAAAGAGAGGGGATATGATAGAGACTTTTAAGATAGTGTCAGGAATGTATGATGAGGATATGTGTGAAGGTATCTTCTTGATGCGGGAGGGAACAAGAACGAGAGGACACTCAAAGAAAATTTACAAAGAAAGAAATAGGCCTGAAAAGGCAAAGAACTCATTTTGTGATAGAGTGGTAAATGAGTGGAACGCACTGCCCCAGTATGTAGTCGATTCCGAATCAATAAGGAAGTTTGAAAGTAATCTTGATAAAGCATGGGGAAGACAAGATTTGAAATTTGATTATAAAGCAAAAATACAGAATAGTAAAAATGTTGCGTCTGCTACCGCCGCCGCCAACACCGTGAACGACCGCAGCAGTGCAAGTACTGGCACTGAGCTGGATACACAGGCCTAGTTTGCCTTTTTCCAGAGGATCAACTGTAAGAAACTGTAAGAGTATTAGTGGTTATTGATAGAGAAGGCTCCATGCCATTAGCTACCAAATAGATAGGATCTTATAGGAAGATATTTAATTAACATAAGAGGGATTGAGATTTGAAATAGTTAAGCAACTATAAGGTTCAGTGGGAATAAAAGATAGTAGCAGATAAATTAGCCTCAGCTTAGGGAAATATATATGGGAAGGACACCAGTCCGAATGTGAAGGACACTAGTCCGAGTATTGTACCATATCTTATTGTTGTAAAGGAAACTGAATCACTATTCTTCTTAATTGGTATTCCGTCGGTTGCGCGGCAATAGAGAATAAGCCTAAAGTAGAATCTTGGAATTTGTATTAAAGTAAGGACGTATCTATTGCGTTAAGAGAAGTTATGTACGTATCCGGGAAAAAGGGTAACGGATTAAGCGTTCAATATTGTTAAAGGATAAAGATTGTATCTTACGTGGAAACTTAGATGACCTACGGGTCTGTATTGTATTAGGGTTAAGATATTATGTACGTATTCGGGAATAAGTGCAACGGATTAAGCGTTCAATATTGTTAAAGGATAAAGATTGTATCTTACATGGAGACTTAGATGACCTACGGGTCTGTATTATATTAGGGTGAAGATATTATATTGTACTAAGAGGGTTTATGTTCAGGTGTAACGGACTATGCGTTCAAATGTGGCAAAGGGGGTTGTGAGATAAAGATTGTGTCTTACGTGGAGAATTAAATGACCTACGGGTCTGTATTGTATAAAGGATAAGACATTATATGGTGTGAAGAGAAATTATGTTCAGGTGTAACGGACCACGCGTCCAATTGTAAAAGGGGTTGTGAGATAAAGAGGATATAGTCCGTGGGAATTAAGTGGTTTACGGGCCGGTGATATTGTTACGACTGGGGTTCAAATATATCAGGGCTCTTATTCATTGGACTAGTAATGGCATAAATGTTACAACGGAAAGCGCTAGCTCCAACCTCTGAAGTATATTCCCAGTGAACACAGAACACAAATACTCTACAGAGTTCTATATGCAATAATAGGCTATCAAACTCTTAATAAATGTGCGTCTACTCTAGGCTTAATGTTATGTGAAAACAGCCTATTACTACCTATAACCGAAGGTGCTTGGTTATGGTATGCAAAGTAAGGTGGTAAGAGAAGTTACAGCTTATGTTACTTTAATCAATAAATGTCAGGCACTCCTGCATGAAAGAAAGTGCACTAAAGTCCTTCAACACTAACAAGGAATCTTCTTTAAATGTTAGATGCTATAAAGATGCTCGTATCGGAAATGGAACCCAAAAAGGCAGGCAGCGGAACAATGCTCGTGCAGGCTATGCACACAAAAAGGCAGAATATATAATGCCGTCGGAGCCAAGAATATCCTAAACACTACAACACTAATAATAATCGCCACGACAATACCGTATTCCTATCAACAAAAAGAGCCTAAGTCGTTTGTGTCTCAATACATCAAACTAGGCTGCGAAATGCTTGTGTAATCATAAATGGGTATGCATAAAAAGAGTAATTAGGTTAATATACTTAATGTCTACTGTGACTGATAAAGTCTAGCTAGAGTCAATGATACGAGATACTGGTGAGCATGGCATGCCGCATAGCCTAGTGCAAATCTCAAGTCTGTGCGTCAAATATTACGTTATAATGAAGGGTAGCTCTCTTGAGAAACCTTAATACCGAAGTATTAAGCGTTCTCCTGGCGTACCTCAAAGACAAACAATCGAGACTAGAACAGTGCAGAATGGTATAGGCAAAAAACCCTCATTCGTGCATGCTCTACTCTCAATGGCACACAGACTAGAATTTACTCAATCAACTCCAGTTCTCAGGTATGTCGTGCCGCTTTTAACTGAAGCCAGCACTCATAGGAAACAATACCTATAATATCAGACTCCTAGTCTAGCATTATCTAATCCAGCAGAACACTAATAATTATAGGAAGCGGCAATATGAAAGCCAACCAATGCTTCGTGATCCACTTATCTTAACAACTAACATACATAAGCTATATCAGACCTTAACACACAATACAACTGGCCAGCATGAAGCTGATTTTGCAGAGTTAACCAGAGGGGGGTATAATATTAATAAAAGGTGGTGAAAGATATGGAAAATGAGAGAGATAGGCAGAGGAAAAGATTCTCAGGTACGGAGCGGAGACAGATAGCAAGGGAAAAAAGATGGGTGTGTTCTAGAAACCAGATCTGAGGGAGAGAGTGGCGAGGAACTGTATATATACTCGCACTAGCTCGAGCCGCGTGGGAAAAAGGCGGTTACAAGTCAACTAACCACTAACAAAGCTTGCAGCATGGTAAGGACCTCCCTCCACCAACCCCCGCGAGGCAGCCAGCCGTGACGTCATCGAGCGGGACAAAAAACACTGCGCGCCCCCTCTCACTCTGTTCTACTCTCTCTCTCTCTCTCTCCCAGATCCCATCATTACTAGTTAATGATAAAACATATACTTTACAATTAAATATATAAAGCCTTGACACGGGCGAAAACAAAGAGCTTTTCTGGACTGCCCATGACACGAGCTTTCATATGAAATAAAGCACACTCTAATACATAAACTGTAGCCCCATCCACTGCCCTGGCGATCCTAGCGAGTCACTGTAGGACAAGCCATGCGGTTCTAACGGAGTGGTTAACGTCACACCCCCCCCAAGATTTTTCTCAGAGGCCCCAAGGCTCACAAAAATCTGATGGTTAGAACCCATGCTATATCTCCACTTCCCATCACCCAGCGGCAGTAAACTATCTGGCACAGTTCTTCAACAAATTTTTTTTTTTCAAAATTATAACCCTCCCAACACAATAGGTTAAATTATATGTAGTTATGCTCCTCAAGAGCGAGCTTCTCTAGCCCAGCATTCTGAGAGGAGTGCAACTCAGAATTACTGCTATAACATACTGAAAAAATTCAACTATCAAAGAAAGTTTTTTATTTGATTTTTATGTTTTTAATTTGTTTATTTCGGCTGCACTATAGGGGCAAGCCTAGTTTTTTCTTCTATACCAAACGCTCAACTCCTGCTTTACGACCCAATACACTGGGCTACAACCGCGAGCCAACAAGCACCAAGCGCAAAATACTATTCAAACTAAAGCAGGAGGCTACCCGTGTGTCAATCTACCCAGGATCATCTACCCTCGAAAGACAATCTGCAATCACGTTGTCACAACCGGCAATATGGCGTATGTCCAGGTTATATTCCTGTAACATTAGCGACCACCTGGTCAGCCTCATATTCCGATTGTGAAACTGGTTCAAAAACTTGAGAGGGTGATGATCTGTGTAAATTACAACGACTGGACCATAGGCTGGAACATAGACCTCGAAATGCCTCAGTGCAAGTACAATTGTCAGCAGCTCTTTCTCGACAACAGAGTAGTTCTTTTGGGCTGAATTGAACTTCTTCGAGTAGAAACTAACAGGATGTTCCAGCCCATCATCGTCCTTTTGCATAAGGACGGCACCAGCCCCCACACCACTAGCATCCGTTGCTAGTTGGAAAGGTAGGCTAAAGTCAGGGGCCCTGAGGATCGGGTGAGTGCACAACAGGTGTTTTACTACGCTAAACGCCTTCTCACACTCAGGCGCCCATTTGAATTTCTTATCCTTAGCTAAAAGATCTGTCAGAGGTGCTAGCACGGTAGAGTACCCCTTAATGAAGCATCTGTAGTATCCGATCATACCTAATGCCCCCTTCACACATACAGGACTCGGGCGCCGAATACTGCAGAGTAGCGTTTTTGTCCCCCGACTTTTGTAGTTGGCTCGGTATGCCGCATCCAACGGACTTCACCAGACTACAGCCGCATACAGCCGACGTTGTCGTCTTGACTCCGGAGAAGTCTTGAGACTCGAACCGAAAAAAAAAATAACGGTCATTTTTACATGCCGACTTCACCCGCATCTATAAGACTTCAGCCGATCGACTCCAGAATACAGACGATCGACTTCAGAGTCGAACCGCATACACCCGCATAAAGCCGACACACACAAGTTTGGTGGCCAGCGGATGTATAAAAAGGGGCGGTCTAGCAGGGCTGAACATCATTACAGTCGACTCCACCGTTGCGTCAACAGCTACGGTGACACTCTACCACACAACATGGATGCGCACGTATTCATTACACCCTCCCAGCGCCAAAATATAGACATATACCTGGCGACCATGTCCATGGATTTAACTCTCCAGGTTGATCTGTTGGCTCTGAAAATAGCCATTAAACAACGAAGGAGGAAGAGGAGGTCAGTGTGGACGCGGAACTGGCTCCTGCGGCGGCCAATGTATGGCCACTACGAGAATATCATGCATGAGTTCATGCGCGAAGACCACCGCAGCTTCAGAAACTTCACCAGGTTGGACGTGGACATGTTCTGGGAAATGGTGGAGAAGATAACACCCAGGATAGAGAGACAGGACACCTTCTGGCGGAAATCCCTGAGCCCTGCCCTTCGTCTCGCCATTACCCTGCGCTACCTGGCGACTGGTGATTCATATCAAACACTCTCCTATGATTTCCGCGTCGCCCATAACAGCATTTGACTGCTGGTTCCTGACACCTGTGAGGCCATCTACCAAGAATACCACCCTCTCATTCTGCCATGCCCCAAGACCCCGGAAGATTGGAAGAAATGTGCTGACCTCTTCGAAGAACGCTGGCAGTTTCCACACGCCGTTGGTGCTATTGATGGTAAGCACATAGCCATTCGCTGCCCTGCCAATGCTGGGTCCCTTTACTATAACTACAAGGGATTCCACTCTATTGTGCTTATGGCAGTTGTGGATGCTGACTACAAGTTCCTGTACTGCGATGTGGGTGCCACTGGTTCGGGGTCTGACGGTGGTGTCTTTGCACAGACACCTATCAGGGCCGGCCTGGAGAACAACACCCTGGGACTTCCGCCTCCTCAACCCCTACACACTGGTGCCAGGCCTGTGCCCTACTTCCTGTTAGCTGACGACGCATTCCCCATGCGACCCTGGCTACTCAAACCATTCCCACATCGCTCAACGGACATGGGTCAGATGATCTTCTCCTACCGGTTGTCCAGGGCTCGACGGGTGGTGGAAAATGCCTTTGGCATCTTGGCTAACAGGTAAATATCTTTTAATTTTGGTGGGGTTAATGCCATTAATAAGGCTATACACTTGCATTGCTAACTAATTCTCTTTGCAGAGGCAGGTATTTGATAATAACCATGTTTTGTGTCTCCCTATTTTTCAGGTTCAGATGTTTGCTCACCACCATTCCCCTGCAACCCAAGAGAGTGGAGTCTGTGGTGCTGGCATGCTGTTGCCTACACAACCTCATCCGTCGCCGTTTCCCCAGTCACCACCCCGTTGGCTTCCTTGACAGGGAGAACCCAGTCACCCACAGGGTGACGCCAGGGTCTTGGAGGGATGGTGACCAGTTGGAGCCGCTCATGCCACTGACCGGAAACCAGGCTACTAATTACGCAAAGGAGTTGCGTCGCTACATGGCAGACTACTTCACATCAACCCGGGGCAGTGTGAGCTGGCAGGATAGCCGGTTCAGTGACTCATGAAGGTACGATGATTGTGTGTATTTTAATGTTATATTAACTGACCTAATTTGCAGCTCTTTCTAATTAAATCATGCGTGCCATTGTCCATATCATTTGCAAATTTTATATGTTCATATGTTTCTTATTAATAATCATTACTTTCATTTTCACTTCTCTTCAGTCATTTGCTTTCGCATATTATTTCATTATTCAGTATTTCCATGACATTCAGTAATTTATTATGTAACTGTCATGCGTCAGTTATATTTTATTATTATATATTCATATTTATACGTATCAGGCTATTACTTTCTTGCTTTGTTATTGCCGTCGCGGGCATTTGTATATGATGAGTGTATATTAATTTTAGAAAACATATATTATATTCATCTATATTTTCAACATCTATTTTATTCATCTATATTTTATTTAGTAGTCACTTTTGTGAATGAATGTCAAGTCGTAAATATTTGCCTGCCATGTTATTTAAGGACATATTTTTGGGTATTATTACTAGATACTATTTTCAGCAAAGATAAGTATTATTTATTGTTTCATAACATATTACTGGCATATGGGATTGGAATTCTAAACACAGTATTCACAACAGAATTTTATTTTAAACTTTACATTGGACGGAAATTCTCTACTGCCCCTCGTGCTGCGGTGTGTGTAGTGTTGGGTTTGGGGAGTCCAGGTTGAGACTCACATCAAAGAGTTGCCTCTGAAAACTTCTCCCAGGTGTGGCGGGCACCGCGAGGTGTGTCCCATATGTGGGGGTGGAGCTGCCCCACAAGGTGGGCGTAAACTGTGGGGCCGGTCCAAGAGGTTGGCCCAGGTGTGGAGTCAGCTGTGGCACACGTTGTTGGTATACCTGGGGCGCAAGTTGGACGCTGACGGAGGGTTGTGGAGGTTGGACGGGGGGTGGTGCCGCACTCGCTGGGGTTGCAGTTGCCCCCGAAGCCCGTTGCCGCGCCATCTTGTCCATCTGCAGCACGTAGGTAGTCATCTCCTGCTGAGCCGTGTTGCAGTCATCGGCAGACCACTCATTCATGACTTCCGCAAGGTAGGCAACGAACGCGGAAACATGAGGCTTGAGGCGTCCACCTCCTGTCTTCACGCTTTCCCGGAGTTTACTGACGTCCTTGCGGAAGGCGGTCACCGTCTGCTGTATCTATAAAGAGAGATGTCCAAAAAGTTGATTATTATCAGACAGCGTCAGGATAATTATGCAATGCACACTCATAAATAACATAAATCTCCATCTGCATTCCAGATTTCTGTAAGATATGTATTAGGAATATTACATAATAGGTACATGTTAATAAAATATGTTTAGTTTACATCATTAATGAAGTTAGTAGCGCATGTCAATATTTGCCTTACCGTGTCAGTGGGAGTGGCGCATTCGCAGTCCAGAGCAACTCTTCACATTATATAACTTGTCTTACCTTTCCACACCTTACATTCATTTGTTTGCATATGCACATTTCTATAATTTTTCTCACCTCTTCTATTTCAGCGGAGCTGGTTGAAGCCTTCTGCCGCTTGGTGCCTGTTGTTGTGCTGTGCTGGGAGGCCCCAGACGCAGAGTCCTCGGCCTCTGTCCTGGTGTCGAGTACAGGGTCGTCCAGCTCAGGCGCATCATCATTGGCGTCGGATGAGGCATGCTGTGGGAACTGTTTGTTGGGGTGAAAACAAGAAGATTATTTTATAATGGTATGTTGTGATGCGGCCTGGTATATGAACTGTGTTATCGGAGGAAGGCAGATGTAATATTTTTACTGTAATGTGGTGAGTCGGGATGTGTTATAGTGTAATGAATGGCATTTGGGGGTAGGAGTTTGGTGTTGCAATGATGTTAATAAATAATTATTAATTAAAATAAAATATCTATGGAGATTGTTTCATTGAAACCACAAAGCATGCATAACATGACAGCAAAATGTAACATAAACACTGCCTTAAGGGAATAATTGGAAATGATTAAATAAGTATTGCTGAATTTGAATAACATATATAATAAACACTCACATTACCGGTGCTACGAGGCTTGTTCCGCACAATGTGACCCCTGAAAAAACTGCCCTGTTCAAGGATCCACTGATCACGGTCGCTGTACCGTATTTCAGCCCCAGCACCACTCTTCCTTGCCGTCAACTTGCCAAACCTGGAGCGGATGTTGTCGCACCAGGTCCTCAGCTGAGCACCTGTTTGCAAGACAAAATCACATATAATAGAAACGTATATATCACACAACAATGTCTATATATCACCCAATATTACAGGTATCTACCCAGGTAAACAGTGTCACTATTCATCACAACACATAAAAATTTGTACTAACACAGATAAACAACGTAAATATTAATAATATAACATTTCACGTATCAATATGGGAAAACTTACCTTTTATTGGAGGGGTCAGAGTCTTGGCCTTCTTTTCAAACAGGCGCCACTTCCGGTCAGAGTCCTTGAATTCTCGGGCCTGCTTATCATACATGAATGTATGTGCCCGCAACCACTCCATCACGGCGACCTCGTCTTCGGGGCGCAACACTACCCTCGTTATAGTTCTTTTGGATTTGACGCCGTAGATAATCGCATCTGGGGAGGCCTCGTCAGCCGTCTCGATGTCGATCTCCTGGATGTCATGGGTGTCCTGGGTGTCCTGGGTGTCCTGGGTGTCCTGGCTGCTCCCTGGCGGTAGCATGCTGGTTTTGGCGGGAGCTGGTGGCGGTGCTTGCCGCTTGGCAGCGGGGGGTGTTTGGCGTGGAGGCTAGCTGTCTTGGATTACCTCCATGCTCTCCTCCTCACTCATCTGGGTCTCGTCTCCAAAGAATTCTTCCAATCGGTTGTCGTCTTCTTGCCTCTGGATTTTCTGTGGACTCTGCGACTTCCTGGTCTTTGGTGTTCGACTGGGTCCAGGCATGGTGTAAAGGCGGTATAGGTGAGCGTAGAGGTCAGGGTAGAGGCGCGGCGAGGGTGAGGGTGGTAGGTGTGCGTCGTTGGTGGTCTCATTGAAGACTGTTGGGGAGTGCGCTGCCTGGGGCCTATATATAGGGGCCGTGTTGCCGTTCTGTTGGGAAAAATGTCTAGTATTTCTTGTCTGGTGGATGCGGCTGTTTTCGGTTCGACTTTTGTGTTGTCGGTTGGAGTTTTCTGTTGTCGGTTACTTGTCCGGTCAAGTTGGCTCGACTCTTCTGTCACATTGGGTTCCGGGTGTTGTCATACGTCTGCACTCCTGTCAATGTGGTTGGAGTCTGCTGTATGCGGCTGCATGCGGATGAATTCCGCTGTTGTCTGTTGTACTCGTATGACTCATATTTTTGCATAATTTTTATTTTTTTTATGCAAATTTATGCAAATTTATGCACACGACTTCAGCAGACTTCAGCAGACTTTTTCGGTTGTACTCGTGTCCGGCGGCTGTACTCTGGTGTATGCGGCAGTAGTCTTTATGCTACACATGAAACACAATTCGAGCCGATATACACAAGGACTACAGCCGCATACAGAAGACTTGGTACGACTAGCGCCGACTAGAGCAGACTACTCCCCGCATCCACCAGACAAATTTCAAGTCTGGCCCAAATTTCAAAACTGACAAACATTTTCGTCGCGGACCGCGACTTGACACGCATTGCCAGGACTTCACCAGACTACAGACGACTACAGCCGCATGGGTAGGAATAGGTGCCGACTTGATGCCGCATGCAGCAGAGTCGCTACTCGGTTGCTTTCTGCTGCATTCGGCGCCCGAGTCCTGTATGTGTGAAAGGGGCATAAGAACCTCATGATCTGTTTCTTGGTGGCCGGCCGGGGAAAGTGATCAATCGCAGCTATCTTGTTCTGTGGGGGGCACACCTGACCCATCCCCACCATGAACCCAAGATACTGCACGGACGCCCGCATGAAATCACACTTTGCCAGGTTGACCACCAAGCCAGCCTCACTAAGCCTCTTGAACAGGAGTTCTACGTGCTCACAATGACTCGTAAAGCTGTTGTCATAGATAATAACATCGTCGAGGTATACTGTGCAATTAGGAATGTCTCTCGTTATATCATTCATCAAACTCTGAAAGGTAGCGGGTGCGTTCTTTAGACCATAAGGCATAACGTTACAGCGGTAGGTAGCACCATCCACCACAAAACCACATACCTCTTTCGCTCGTTCGGACAAGGGCACCTGCCAGTATCCCTTAACCAAGTCCACCTTGGTTAGGTACTTTGCATTGCCTATCTTGTCCACACAGTCGTCGACCCGAGGAAGAGGGTATGGGTTGGTGGGCGTCAAACCGTTTAGCCGTCTGTAGTCTACACAGAATCGCACCTTACCATCCGGTTTTGGTTGCAGCGTGACGGGAGATGTCCACTTCACCACCCCCTTCTCAATCAGCCCCCTTGTTAACATATACTCCAACTCCGCCCGGAGGGCCGGCAGTTTAATAGGGGGCACCCTATAGGGAACTGACTTGAAAGGTGGGTGGTCTCCCACGTCCACGTCGTGCACCTCTAAGGTAGTTAGGCCTGGGTGCTCCGCGAAAACAGAGGGGTATGAACCGAACAGGCGCTCCACAGCCACCTGCTGATGCTCAGGTAAGTGTTGCAACGCTTCCTGAGCCGCCTGGTTCGTGTTCCCCGCCCACTGGTTCGCAGAGACATGATGATCCCAGTTATCCTCCACCTGAGCTTGACTGTCCCGTTCTCCTTCTCCACCTTGACTGCTAAACGTCATCACAGGCACAGTGAGAGGCTCAGGGGGGTGCCTCCCATACTCCTTCATGGGATTAACATGACATAACTGATTGCGCTTCCGTCTGTCTGGAGTGGCTACCAAGTAAACCAGGTCCGATAGCTCCTCCACCACCCTATAAGGACCAGTGTACTTCGCGGATAAGGGGTGACCTACAAGGGGCAGTAGAATCAACACCTCCTGACCCACGTGAAACTCCCTGAGTTCAACCTTGAGGTCGTACCTGTCCTTCCTGAGGGCCTGAGAGCTAGTCAAATTACGGCCAGCCAACTCCAGACTGCGCAACATCCGTTCTTGACTGTTGAGGACACACTTGAGCATAGAACAAGGTTTTTCTGTGCCCTCCCATACTTCTTCAACCATATGGAGAGGCCCTCTGACACGGTGTCCAAAGACGAGCTCATTAGGGCTGAATCCCAAACTCTCCCCAGGTACCTCCCGTACAGCAAACAAAACACATTGCAGGCCAAGATCCCAATCCTTCCCACTCTCAAAGCAACAACAACGAAGCACAGATTTCAAGGCTGAGTGCCATCGCTCTAACACACCCTGGCTCTCCGGATGATACGCAGATGACACAACCCCAACAATCCCATGCTGCGGCATTGCTTGGACAAAGAGGCTAGAAGTGAAGTTGGGTCCCTGGACTGACTGAAGCCCCTGCGGGTAACCATACCGGGAAAAATACACTAGCAAGCTTCGGACCACCGTCTTCGCCGACACATTTCTCATAGGGTACGCGTCAGGGTACCTCGTTGCTACATCTCTCGACTGTGCAACACTGTCCTCCTTCAACTCGACAGCACCAGTACCACTGTCGGGAATAGGGTAATGATCCCGACAGGTTTTGGTCCAATAGGACATTTGAATTTGGCGGTATCGTATCGCTTGTACGATTTCGGCTGGTTCTTTGTGTATTGTAGTTTATTCTTAAGTTAGGTTAAATATTAACTGTAATGTATAAATATCTACATCAGCTCTAGATGTATTATGAAACCAAGTTATGGGTTATAATTATTATGAGCCGGCAGCCATATGTAATTTCGCGAAGCGATCGGACGCCGGCCCTTCAGTCTCTCAATCAACACCATACCGTCAACATCTCCTCCCCCGGCTCTGACTCAACCCACAGTTCACCATGTGCTACAACTACTAATATACAACAACAGTCCTACATCACCAGTCCTCTTAAGCTAAGTTCATTGTATCGATATTGTATTATGTGAACATTCCTACATGTCATGCAATTGAACTAGCCGTTTGTGGGGGACTGGATTATACCCATCGACGAATACCTCGTTTGTAATTAGATTATAACTATTTGTTGGGATATTTCATGTACCAGTGATATATAATTTAACCGTTATCTAAATTCACGACAAATATTGGTCCTTCGTGCCCTAAAGCTTCATTACCGTAGTTCCGTTTTGTTTGCTTCCTAGACGCTTGTGGGCTTACAAATGGCTGCCGCCTCGCGCGTTGTTGGCCGACTGCCTTTTCCCTAGTTTACACCCAGCTTCGTCCCTCTTGTTTTTTACCATTTAGGCGCCGTCTCTATTTTTTTGGGGACTAGTTTCCAGGTTTTTTTGGGCGTGTGCTCCTTGGCGTTTTTTGGTGGGTTAGCTGGGCTGGAGATTAGGGTAGGGGTTGTTTCGTCGGTCACCTTTTTGCGCTCATAGGCTTGGCTAGGCTAGGCAGTCTAGGCCTACAGGTGTCTGTGGTGGCTTTTCATTTCGCTTTGGTGGTGTGCCGTTGGTGTTAGTTGTGTTGTTATTGTGGGACTCATTATTAATTTTGCTGGTGGGGAGGGTTCTCGTGTGACTTTTTAGATTTCAATTTCATAATAGCCTAGGCCTGGTTGCTTACAGTGGCGGTCATGAGTGTCGGTCTTTGTTAATTCCTAAGCGATTGACAGTTAATAGTCAGACCTCATGATTGTAGCTTAACCAACTAGGCTTACCTATAAAGGGCTTACAATAATTAGTGCTTCACCTTACCCTTTCTTTTAATGGATTTAGTATATAATTCTTTTGTCTAGTTAGATAATTTCCTTTCGATAGTTTATATTAAGGGGGATGTAAGTATTATGTAATTCTTTTTGAGTAAATTTCTTAAGTAATGGGGGTTTGCCGCTGTTGATTCCTAAGCGATTAACAGTTTGTAGTCTGACCTCATTGTAATTTAAGTTGCTTAAAATTAGACCTTAACGATGACAGATTTGAAGAAACTTAAGATTCTTAAGGGAGGGATGAAGGGAAGTTTAAATAGATGTTTAAGAGATCTTGATGAATTTTTAATAAGTGCCACGGTTGATCAGATAAAGGGTAAATTTGCTACTGTTACTAAATCGCTAGCTACTTATGATAGTTATGCTCAGCAGGTATATGGTTTATTGACAGTTACTGACGATGTGGAAGAAGAAATGTCGGCAGATCTTGAGTACTTTGAGGACGTTAATACAGCCTTAGCCAGACTATCTTCCACTCAAGAATCAACCTCTGTTAAGGATACCGGTACACCAAAGGCGACTGGTTTTAACCTGCCGAAGCTTACTTTGCCTACCTTTTCCGGGGATTCGGCTACCTGGACTGGATTTTGGGATATTTTTGAGTGTTCCGTCCATCATAATAAATCGCTCACATCCATCCAAAGGTTCACATATCTCCGTGGTCAATTGAAAGGGGAGGCATTGAAGTTAGTCGATGGGTACAAGCTAGAAGCTACCAGCTACGAGTCTGCAGTGGAGTTGCTGAAGAGAACTTACGGGAGAGTGGAAGTCATCAAGACCGCTTTAATTACCAAATTCTTCACACTAGATCCTCCATCCTATGATGTGGCGGACCTAAAGGAGTACTATGCCTCCTTTGAGAGCCTCCTCCGATGTATGGAGACAATGGCCGTCACCAAGGAGGAGATATTTAGTGTGAATATCTTGAATAAAATACCCTCTCCCCTAAGGGAAATCTTACGACGACAACTAAGCGACTCTCCACTAAACTTGGAAGCGTTGGTGCAGGTGTACCAGACTGAAGTCTTCAATATGGAGAGTACTGGACACTACCGACAAGTGGAGGTGTCGCCATCTACTGCAGCTTTCCCGGTACAGACTTCTCCTAAACAGAAAAGGCCAATATCATTAGGTTGTAAGTTGTGCAGTGTCCACGGTCATCTGTGGTATCAGTGTCCTAAGTATCCTAAGGCTACACAGAAGATTAGCAAGGCTAAATCGCTTAAGTTATGTACCAGCTGTCTGGCAAGAGACCACTTCAACAGTACCTGCACCAATTCCTACATCAAACCTTGTAAGTATTGCAAGGGGAAACATTGGTTTTCCCTTTGCACCCAGTCTGATCGGCACGACGGCAAAGAAAAGGGGAGAACCCCCAAAGAGTCACATGAGAAAAGTAAGAGCGAGGGTGATAAAGTATCTGCCATGTCCATTGCTTCTCGAGAATGTCAATTGCTTCCTACTATGATGCTGCCAGTAGTGGGGAGTAATAATTGTTCTGCGGTCATCATTACCCCAGCTCAAGTGTACCAGCAAGGGTCAAGAGAATTTGCGTCTCCATGGTTTCACTGGTGAAATAGATTCCAGTGACTATGATATCGTGGAGATTTCCTATGTTTGTAGAAGAAAGGTATGTCCCATCAAGGCTGTTGTGGTCGACACACTACCCAGTTTCTATATAGCATCAGAGATTCAACCACATTTGAAATATCTCAGAAGCAAGGGGTATAAACTGGCTGATGATCAACTCTCTGCTAACAATGGTATTATGCTACTGGTCGGAGCTGATTATTACTACGACCTGGTTCACCCTGGATATCGGCGGGTAGATAAGCTAATAATGCTCCCCACGATCCAAGGTTATGCCATTTCTGGATCCTATGCCACTTCCTCTCAAGACACACAGGTGGAGGTGGTTACGGTCCTCAAGGTAGCAGTAAGCCCCATAGATAAATATATTAGGCCAAATGTGCCTGATAATACATGTACTGATATAGATAAGCTATGGGACTTGGACAATATTGGAATTGACCAACATGAACTTGATCGTGAGTCTAAGCTAGCGTTAAGCTCGTATGAAGAGACTGTAACGTATGACTCTGGCAGAGGTCAGTATGTGGTAAGGCTCCCTTGGAATGATAACAAGAGTAAATTACCTACTAATTTCCATCTAGCACTTGGTAGGTTACGTGGCCTTCAGAAGCAGTTTGTCAAGGATCCAAGTTATTGCGAGACTTATGCGGCAGTTTTAGCCGAGCAGGTACAACGTGGATTTGTGGAGAGAGTAGATCTCAGTGAGTATGGGGATAACATCCATTACCTTGCTCACCATGGGATTAAAAAGGACAGTTCCACCACTCCTGTTCGTATTGTGTATGACTGCTCTGCTAAATCCAGTGATCGCTCCTATAGCCTGAATGATTGTCTGTACACGGGTCCATCCCTGGTCTCTGATCTAGCGCAAATTATGTTGCGCTTCAGATGTCATAAGTTTGCATGGGTCACCGATATTGAGAAGGCCTTCCTGATGCTTCAACTCCATCGTGAAGACAGGGACTCGACAAGATTTTTATGGCCACGGGACCCAATGGATCTAGATTCAGAGTATCTGGTCTACAGGTTCAGAGTAGTCTTATTCGGGGCGACCTGTTCCTAGTTCCTTCTCAACGCTACTATCTTGCGTCATCTTGAGGCTGGACTAGATCCTGACTTCAAGAATGAGATCAAGCAGGGGATCTATGTGGACAATCTGCAAGGCACCGGAGACAATGAAGATTTATTGCTCAAGAGATGCTGGGAGATCCGTGATATATTTGCCAAGGCTCATTTATACTTAAGAGAATGGGCCACTAATAGTGATCTTTTGAAAGGTCAATTTGCTTCTGACGGTGTAGCTACTGAGAATAGTGAGGTGAAGTTTTTAGGCCACAAATGGGACACTACCACAGATTGTATATCCTTCTGTCACACCCCATGCGGCGGTGAGCTTATGACCAAGCGAAACTGCTTAAGCTTGTCAGCGAGGTTGTTTGATCCCCTAGGTTTTTTGCTGCCTGTAACAATCCGTGCTCGTATGTTTTTACAGCAACTGTGGCGGCTAAAACTAGATTGGGATACGCCCCTCCCGATTGAGTTACAAAATACTTGGCGGTTGATTCGGTCGGACCTTTCCACATGTTGCAAGGTCCAACTTAATCGTCAGGTTATTAGTGGTCAACAGGTGGATCTACATGCCTTTTCTGATGCTAGTAATAGTGCGTACGGTACTGCCATATACATATGCAATGGTAGTGTAGCGACACTGGCTATAGCGAAGGCCAAAGTAGCCCCTATAAAGAAAATTACAGTTCCTAAATTAGAACTTACTGCATTGCTTCTGTCTGCTCGTCTAATAAAGTTTACACTGGATGCTTATGCAGACGTACTACAGATTAATAAAGTCTATGTCTGGAGCGACAGTCAAATAGCGCTTTCGTGGGTACACAGCCAGAAAGTGTTGCCTGTTTATGTTTCTAATCGCACTGATGAGATTCATGACTTAGTTCCTACAGCTACATTTCGCTATGTGAGCACCAGGGATAACCCCAGTGACATCATTTCACGGGGGATCTCGGCACAGCAGTTTATGTCTTCCTCTATTTGGTGGCATGGACCTCCATGGCTTACATCTCCAACTGAGTGGCCTCAGGATTTCAGGGATTACATATCTGATCCTTCAAGTCGGCCCCAAGATGATGTGTTAAGTAGTTCGAATGTGAGTACTACACATCAGGATAACAAGTTGGTAGAGTGGGAACGTTACGGCAGCTATGATCAAGTAATACGGGTATTTGCATGGATATACCGTTTCATTAACAACATGAGAAGTCGGGCTCACGGGTCTTTCCTTAGTGAAGATTCGAAGCATATCAGACTCCATGAATTTAGATCAGCAGAAGCAAAACTAATATGTTTAGTACAAAGGGAATCTTATCCTACTGAACATCAAATCCTGAGCAAGGAGTCAAAGGCCAAACCCTCAAACTTAATGAGGCAGCTAGGATTATATATGGAAGGAGGCATTATTAAGTGTAGAGGCAGGATACAAAAAGCGGACATTACTGATTCTGCGAAATATCCTGTCCTCCTTAGCTCCTCTCATTTGATTACCAAACTGTTAATTCGCCAATGCCATAGGACCTGCCTACATTTTGGCGTAAATTATGTTCTGGCGTATATGCGACAACGTTGGTGGATCCCTAAGATGCGACAAGCAATTAAAGGGATCCACAATAGCTGTACTATCTGTAAAAGATTACAGGGTAAGCCTTACTCCCCAGTTGATCTACCTCCCTTGCCTGAGTTCAGGGTACAAAGGACTGAACCATTTCAGGTAACCGGGGTAGACTATACTGGAGCGATTCATGTTAGAGAATCGCCCGGTAATATCATAAAGGTATATCCCGTCCTATTCACATGTGCGGTAACCAGAGCGATTCATATTGAATTGATTGACGACCTATCCAGTGAGGGGTTTTTGCATACTCTACGACGCTTTGCAGGCCGCAATGGTTTCCCTCAAATTATTATGAGCGATAATGCGACTTGTTTTGTCGGGGCCTCTAAATATCTCCAGAGTTTAATGGATGACCCGCAGGTTGTGGCTACCCTCACTGGAAAGGGTTGTCAATGGAGATTTATACCAGCATGTGCACCATGGTTCGGGGCGATTTGGGAGAGAACTATCGGTATCGTCAAATCTGCCATGAAGAAGGTATTAGGAAGGGCACTGGTGACCAGAGGGGAGTTGCAAACCATCTTAATAGAAATTGAGATGTCAGTCAACGACAGGCCCTTGACCTATACCTCGGCAGATGTTGATGACCTCTTACCCATTTCGCCTTCTATGCTAACACGTGGACGAACCCTTAATACCTTTCCTAGATCGTCCGTAAATGACGAAGATCTGCTAGACCCTACGTTCGGCAATGCTGACGCCACACGTCGTCGCTTCCAGTATGTAAACAAGGTGTCCGACGATCTATGGAAACGGTGGACCCAAGAATATTTGCTGTCTCTTCGCGAGCGTCACTCTCATAAGATCAAAGGGACGAATCAACGATGGCCTCGTATCGGGGATATCGTCCTGATTCATGATGAGCGTCCTAGGTTATTTTGGAAGCTTGGGAGGATTATCGATTTGTTCCATGGCATTGATGGTCTTATAAGGGTTGCTAGAATACGAACTTCGACTGGGGTTACTACTCGCCCAGTCGTAAGGTTATATCCCCTGGAGCAGGATGTATAACTGCCGGATCATCCTTCTCATTATCAGCTGCCCCACCTTGAGGAGCACTGTCACCAGCACTCTCCCGCGGAGGGGTATCAGTAGAGACGCCAGGATCATCCGGCAGTTCTACATCCTGCTCTAAGGGATATAACCTTACGACTGGGTACCAGGTACTGAATACCAACGAGGTATTCGTCGATGGGTATAATCCAGTCCCCCACACACGGCTAGTTCAATTGCATGACATGTAGGAATGTTCACATAATACAATATCGATACAATGAACTTAGCTTAAGAGGACTGGTGATGTAGGACTGTTGTTATATATTAGTAGTTGTAGCACATGGTGAACTGTGGGTTGAGTCAGAGCCGGGGGAGGAGATGTTGACTGTATGGTGTTGATTGAGAGACTAAAGGGCCAGCGTCCGATCGCTTCGCGAAATTACATATGGCTGCCGGCTCATAATAATTATAACCCAAAACTTGGTTTCAAAAATACATCTAGAGCTGATGTAGATATTTATACATTACAGTTAATATTTAACCTAACTTAAGAATAAACTACAATACACAAAGAACCAGCCGAAATCGTACAAGCGATACGATACCGCCAAATTCAAATGTCCTATTGGACCAAAACCTGTCGGGATCATTACCCTATTCCCGACATATTGCCCGCCACCAAAAATGATATACAGGAGCTATATACAGAGAACAAAAAAAGGACATCGAAGTCAAAGATCACCTTGTTTGATCTTTGATCTCCAAAGATCCACGGAACTCATAGCCGTCCTCCTTTTGGGACGAGCGCCACCTGAAGCCTGAGGAGGATCATCCTTCTCATCATCAGCTGCCCCACCTTGAGGAGCACTGTCACCAGCACTCTCCCGCGGAGGGGTATCAGTAGAGACGCCAGAATCATCCGGCAGTTCTACATCCTGCTCCAAGGGATATAACCTTACGACTGGGCGAGTAGTAACCCCAGTCGAAGTTCGTATTCTAGCAACCCTTATAAGACCATCAATGCCATGGAACAAATCGATAATCCTCCCAAGCTTCCAAAATAACCTAGGACGCTCATCATGAATCAGGACGATATCCCCGATACGAGGCCATCGTTGATTCGTCCCTTTGATCTTATGAGAGTGACGCTCGCGAAGAGACAGCAAATATTCTTGGGTCCACCGTTTCCATAGATCGTCGGACACCTTGTTTACATACTGGAAGCGACGACGTGTGGCGTCAGCATTGCCGAACGTAGGGTCTAGCAGATCTTAGTCATTTACGGACGATCTAGGAAAGGTATTAAGGGTTCGTCCACGTGTCATCATGGAAGGCGAAATGGGTAAGAGGTCATCAACATCTGCCGAGGTATAGGTCAAGGGCCTGTCGTTGACTGACATCTCAATTTCTATTAAGATGGTTTGCAACTCCCCTCTGGTCACCAGTGCCCTTCCTAATACCTTCTTCATGGCAGATTTGACGATACCGATAGTTCTCTCCCAAATCGCCCCGAACCATGGTGCACGTGCTGGTATAAATCTCCATTGACAACCCTTTCCAGTGAGGGTAGCCACAACCTGCGGGTCATCCATTAAACTCTGGAGATATTTAGAGGCCCCGACAAAACAAGTCGCATTATCGCTCATAATAATTTGAGGGAAACCATTGCGGCCTGCAAAGCGTCGTAGAGTATGCAAAAACCCCTCACTGGATAGGTCGTCAATCAATTCAATATGAATCGCTCTGGTTACCGCACATGTGAATAGGACGGCATATACCTTTATGATATTACCGGGCGATTCTCCAACATGAATCGCTCCGGTGTAGTCTACCCCGGTTACCTGAAATGGTTCAGTCCTTTGTACCCTGAACTCAGGCAAGGGAGGTAGATCAACTGGGGAGTAAGGCTTACCCTGTAATCTTTTACAGATAGTACAGCTATTGTGGATCCCTTTAATTGCTTGTCGCATCTTAGGGATCCACCAACGTTGTCGCATATACGCCAGAACATAATTTACGCCAAAATGTAGGCAGGTCCTATGGCATTGGCGAATCAACAGTTTGGTAATCAAATGAGAGAAGCTAAGGAGGACAGGATATTTCGCAGAATCAGTAATGTCCGCTTTTTGTATCCTGCCTCTACACTTAATAATGCCTCCTTCCATATATAATCCTAGCTGCCTCATTAAGTTTGAGGGTTTGGCCTTTGACTCCTTGCTCAGGATTTGATGTTCAGTAGGATAAGATTCCTTTTGTACTAAACATATTAGTTTTGCTTCTGCTGATCTCAATTCATGGAGTCTGATATGCTTCGAATCTTCACTAAGGAAAGACCCGTGAGCCCGACTTCTCATGTTGTTAATGAAACGGTATATCCATGCAAATACCCGTATTACTTGATCATAGCTGCCGTAACGTTCCCACTCTACCAACTTGTTATCCTGATGTGTAGTACTCACATTCGAACTACTTAACACATCATCTTGGGGCCGACTTGAAGGATCAGATATGTATTCCCTGAAATCCTGAGGCCATTCAGTTGGAGATGTAAGCCATGGAGGTCCATGCCACCAAATAGAGGAAGACAAACTGCTGTGACGAGAACCCCCGTGAAATTATGTCACTGGGGTTATCCCTGGTGCTCACATAGCGAAATGTAGCTGTAGGAACTAAGTCATGAATCTCATCAGTGCGATTAGAAACATAAACAGGTAACACTTTCTGGCTGTGTACCCATGAAAGCGCTATTTGACTGTCGCTCCAGACATAGACGGTATTAATCTGTAGTACGTCTGCATAAGCATCCAGTGTAAACTTTATTAGACGAGCAGACAGAAGCAATGCAGTAAGTTCTAATTTAGGAACTGTAATTTTCTTTATAGGGGCTACTTTGGCCTTCGCTATAGCCAGCGTCGCTACACTACCATTGCATATGTATATGGCAGTACCGTACGCACTATTACTAGCATCAGAAAAGGCATGTAGATCCACCTGTTGACCACTAATCTCTCAATCAACACCATACCGTCAACATCTCCTCCCCCGGCTCTGACTCAACCCACAGTTCACCATGTGCTACAACTACTAATAATTATAACAACAGTCCTACATCACCAGTCCTCTAAGCTAAGTTCATTGTATCGATATTGTATTATGTGAACATTCCTACATGTCATGCAATTGAACTAGCCGTGTGTGGGGGACTGGATTATACCCATCGACGAATACCTCGTTGGTAATTATATTATATAACTATTTGTTGGGATATATCATGTACCAGTGATGAAATTTAACCGTTATCTAAATTCCCGACAAATAATTTGAGGGAAACCATTGCGGCCTGCAAAGCGTCGTAGAGTATGCAAAAACCCCTCACTGGATAGGTCGTCAATCAATTCAATATGAATCGCTCTGGTTACCGCACATGTGAATAGGACGGCATATACCTTTATGATATTACCGGGCGATTCTCTAACATGAATCGCTCCGGTGTAGTCTACCCCGGTTACCTGAAATGGTTCAGTCCTTTGTACCCTGAACTCAGGGAAGGGAGGTAGATCAACTGGGGAGTAAGGCTTACCCTGTAATCTTTTACAGATAGTACAGCTATTGTGGATCCCTTTAATTGCTTGTCGCATCTTAGGGATCCACCAACGTTGTCGCATATACGCCAGAACATAATTTACGCCAAAGTGTAGGCAGGTCCTATGGCATTGGCGAATCAACAGTTTGGTAATCAAATGAGAGGAGCTAAGGAGGACAGGATATTTCGCAGAATCAGTAGTGTCCGCTTTTTGTATCCTGCCTCTACACTTAATAATGCCTCCTTCCATATATAATCCTAGCTGCCTCATTAAGTTTGAGGGTTTGGCCTTTGACTCCTTGCTCAGGATTTGATGTTCAGTAGGATAAGATTCCTTTTGTACTAAACATATTAGTTTTGCTTCTGCTGATCTCAATTCATGGAGTCTGATATGCTTCGAATCTTCACTAAGGAAAGACCCGTGAGCCCGACTTCTCATGTTGTTAATGAAACGGTATATCCATGCAAATACCCGTATTACTTGATCATAGCTGCCGTAACGTTCCCACTCTACCAACTTGTTATCCTGATGTGTAGTACTCACATTC
The DNA here is from genome assembly GCA_037953745.1 of Lithodes maja. Taxonomy (NCBI): domain Eukaryota; kingdom Metazoa; phylum Arthropoda; class Malacostraca; order Decapoda; family Lithodidae; genus Lithodes; species Lithodes maja. Next base: position 52,735 of record JBAKBP010008774.1, read on the forward strand.
GAACTACTTAACACATCATCTTGGGGCCGACTTGAAGGATCAGATATGTAATCCCTGAAATCCTGAGGCCACTCAGTTGGAGATGTAAGCCATGGAGGTCCATGCCACCAAATAGAGGAAGACATAAACTGCTGTGCCGAGATCCCCCGTGAAATTATGTCACTGGGGTTATCCCTGGTGCTCACATAGCGAAATGTAGCTGTAGGAACTAAGTCATGAATCTCATCAGTGCGATTAGAAACATAAACAGGTAACACTTTCTGGCTGTGTACCCATGAAAGCGCTATTTGACTGTCGCTCCAGACATAGACGTTATTAATCTGTAGTACGTCTGCATAAGCATCCAGTGCAAACTTTATTAGACGAGCAGACAGAAGCAATGCAGTATGTTCTAATTTAGGAACTGTAATCTTCTTTATAGGGGCTACTTTGGCCTTCGCTATAGCCAGCGTCGCTTCACTACCATTGCATATGTATATGGCAGTACCGTACGCACTATTACTAGCATCAGAAAAGGCATGTAGATCCACCTGTTCACCACTAATAACCTGACGATTAAGTTGGACCTTGCAACATGTGGAAAGGTCCGACCGAATCAACTGCCAAGTATCTTGTAACTCAATCGGGAGGGGCGTATCCCAATCTAGTTTTAGCCGCCACAGTTGCTGTAAAAACATACGAGCACGGATTGTTACAGGCAGCAAAAAACCATGGGGAGGGTTCTCATGTGACCTTTTATATTTGACTTTCATAATAGCCTAGGCCTAGTTGCTTAAAGTGGCGGTCATGAGTGTCGGTCTTTGTTAATTCCTAAGCGATTGACAGTTAATAGTCAGACCTCATGATTGTAGCTTGACCAACTAGGCTTACCTATAAAGGGCTTACAATAATTAGTGCTTCACCTTACCCTTTCTTTTAATGGATTTAGTATTTAAATCTTTTGTCAATACATCATGGCTCAAAGGAACCATCCCACAGCTGCGTCAGGAAGTGGCATTGGGGTGAATTTTACACCAACCTCCTCATCCAATCAGAGCCCTGGGACAGTGGTGGGTATATTAGGCCACAGTTATGTTGGTCGCCTAGGGGTTTCCCGCCGAGAATTTTATGACCCGGGTTTTGTAGTGAGGGTGTTTAGTGCCCCAGGAGCCACTCTCGATAATATCAGGTCCCAACCAGCCTGGGATGGTCTTTTGAGCCTAAGGCCCGAGATCACTGTATTAGTGTTAGGCGGTAACGACATCGTCTCTGGGGTAGTCCCGCAGGAGCTCGCGGCTAAGATCCAGGAGTTGACCTATGAGATTGAGGCATCCACGAATGGCCGCTGTCTTGTATTGGGATTAGAGCAGAGGGAGTCTCCTCGGGGTATACCGGCAGGCGAATACCACAAGGTGAAGAACTCTGTCAATGCTCTCCTCAAGAGGAAATACAAGCACCTTGGTGGTCGATTCTCCCCATATAGTTTTGGGAGCCAGTATATGTCCGAGGACGGCGTCCACCTCACCAATGAAGGCAGCGATCGTTTGTTGGCCCAGGTCATTAAGATGGTAAGGGACTATCTTGCGTCGCAGTAGTCGGTCTCCTCATAGATAGCCCCAGTGTACTTTATGTTGTTGTTTAGTCAGATAATTTCCTTTAGTTAGTTTATATTAAGGGGACTGTAGGTATTATGTAATTCTTTTTGAGTAAATTTCTTGAAGTAATGGGGGTTTGCCGCTGTTGATTCCTAAGCGATTAACAGTTTGTAGTCTGACCTCATTGTAATTTAAGTTGCTTAAAATTAGACCTTAACGATGACAGATTTGAAGAAACTTAAGATTCTTAAGGGAGGGATGAAGGGAAGTTTAAATAGATGTTTAAGAGATCTTGATGAATTTTTAATAAGTGCCACGGCTGATCAGATAAAGGGTAAATTTGCTACTGTTACTAAATCGCTAGCTACTTATGATAGTTATGCTCAGCAGGTATATGGTTTATTGACAGTTACTGACGATGTGGAAGAAGAAATGTCGGCAGATCTTGAGTACTTTGAGGACGTTAATACAGCCTTAGCCAGACTATCTTCCACCCAAGAATCAACCTCTGTTAAGGATACCGGTACACCAAAGGCGACTGGTTTTAACCTGCCGAAGCTTACTTTGCCTACCTTTTCCGGGGATTCGGCTACCTGGACTGGATTTTGGGATATTTTTGAGTGTTCCGTCCATCATAATAAAACACTCACATCCATCCAAAGGTTCACATATCTCCGTGGTCAATTGAAAGGGGAGGCATTGAAGTTAGTCGATGGGTACAAGCTAGAAGCTACCAGCTACGAGTCTGCAGTGGAGTTGCTGAAGAGAACTTATGGGAGAGTGGAAGTCATCAAGACCGCTTTAATTACCAAATTCTTCACACTAGATCCTCCATCCTATGATGTGGCGGACCTAAAGGAGTACTATGCCTCCTTTGAGAGCCTCCTCCGATGTATGGAGACAATGGCCGTCACCAAGGAGGAGATATTTAGTGTGAATATCTTGAATAAAATACCCTCTCCCCTAAGGGAAATCTTAAGACGACAACTAAGCGACTCTCCACTAAACTTGGAAGCGTTGGTGCAGGTGTGCCAGACTGAAGTCTTCAATATGGAGAGTACTGGACACTACCGACAAGTGGAGATGTCGCCATCTACTGCAGCTTTCCCGGTACAGACTTCTCCTAAACAGAAAAGGCCAATATCATTAGGTTGTAAGTTGTGCAGTGTCCACGGTCATCTGTGGTATCAGTGTCCTAAGTATCCTAAGGCTACACACAAGATTAGCAAGGCTAAATCGCTTAAGTTATGTACCAGCTGTCTGGCAAGAGACCACTTCAACAGTACCTGCACCAATTCCTACATCAAACCTTGTAAGTATTGCAAGGGGAAACATTGGTTTTCCCTTTGCACCCAGTCTGATCGGCACGACGGCAAAGAAAAGGGGAAAACCCCCAAAGAGTCACATGAGAAAAGTAAGAGCGAGGGTGCTAAAGTATCTGCCATGTCCATTGCTTCTCGAGAATGTCAATTGCTTCCTACTATGATGCTGCCAGTAGTGGGGAGTAATAATAATACTATAATGACGCGCACCTTACTTGACCAGTGCTCACAGAGGTCATTCGTTCTGCGGTCATCATTACCCCAGCTCAAGTGTACCAGCAAGGGTCAAGAGAATTTGCGTCTCCATGGTTTCACTGGTGAAATAGATTCCAGTGACTATGATATTGTGGAGATTTCATATGTTTATAGAAAAAATGTATGTCCCATCAAGGCTGTTGTGGTCGACACACTACCCAGTTTCTATATAGCATCAGAGATTCAACCACATTTGAAATATCTCAGAAGCAAGGGGTATAAACTGGCTGATGATCAACTCTCTGCTAACAATGGTATTATGCTACTGGTCGGAGCTGATTATTACTACGACGTGGTTCACCCTGGATATCGGCGGGTAGATAAGCTTATAATGCTCCCCACGATCCAAGGGTATGCCATTTCTGGATCCTATGCCACTTCCTCTCAAGACACACAGGTGGAGGTGGTTACGGTCCTCAAGGTAGCAGTAAGCCCCATAGATAAATATATTAGGCCAAATGTGCCTGATAATACATGTACTGATATAGATAAGCTATGGGACTTGGACAATATAGGAATTGACCCACATGAACTTGATCGTGAGTCCAAGCTAGCGTTAAGCTCGTATGAAGAGACTGTAACGTATGACTCTGGCAGAGGTCAGTATGTGGTAAGGCTCCCTTGGAATGATAACAAGAGTAAATTACCTACTAATTTCCATCTAGCACTTGGTAGGTTACGTGGCCTTCAGAAGCAGTTTGTCAAGGATCCAAGTTATTGCGAGACTTATGCGGCAGTTTTAGCCGAGCAGGTACAACGTGGATTTGTGGAGAGAGTAGATCTCGGTGAGTATGGGGATAACATCCATTACCTTGCTCACCATGGGATTAAAAAGGACAGTTCCACCACTCCTGTTCGTATTGTGTATGACTGCTCTGCTAAATCCAGTGATCGCTCCTATAGCCTGAATGATTGTCTGTACACGGGTCCGTCCCTGGTCTCTGATCTAGCGCAAATTATGTTGCGCTTCAGATGTCATAAGTTTGCATGGGTCGCCGATATTGAGAAGGCCTTCCTGATGCTTCAACTCCATCGTGAAGACAGGGACTCTACAAGATTTTTATGGCCACGGGACCCAATGGATCTAGATTCAGAGTATCTGGTCTACAGGTTCAGAGTCGTCTTATTCGGGGCGACCTGTTCCCAGTTCCTTCTCAACGCTACTATCTTGCGTCATCTTGAGGAGGCTGGACTAGATCCTGACTTCAAGAATGAGATCAAGCAGGGGATCTATGTGGACAATCTTCAAGGCACCGGAGACAATGATGATTTATTGCTCAAGAGATGCTGGGAGATCCGTGATATATTTGCCAAGGCTCATTTATACTTAAGTGAATGGGCCACTAATAGTGATCTTTTGAAAGGTCAATTTACTTCTGACGGTGTAGCTACTGAGAATAGTGAGGTGAAGTTTTTAGGCCACAAATGGGACACTACCACAGATTGTATATCCTTCTGTCACACCCCATGCGGCAGTGAGCTTATGACCAAGCGAAACTGCTTAAGCTTGTCAGCGAGGTTGTTTGATCCCCTAGGTTTTTTGCTGCCTGTAACAATCCGTGCTCGTATGTTTTTACAGCAACTGTGGCGGCTAAAACTAGATTGGGATACGCCCCTCCCGATTGAGTTACAAGATACTTGGCAGTTGATTCGGTCGGACCTTTCCACATGTTGCAAGGTCCAACTTAATCGTCAGGTTATTAGTGGTGAACAGGTGGATCTACATGCCTTTTCTGATGCTAGTAATAGTGCGTACGGTACTGCCATATACATATGCAATGGTAGTGAAGCGACGCTGGCTATAGCGAAGGCCAAAGTAGCCCCTATAAAGAAGATTACAGTTCCTAAATTAGAACTTACTGCATTGCTTCTGTCTGCTCGTCTAATAAAGTTTGCACTGGATGCTTATGCAGACGTACTACAGATTAATAACGTCTATGTCTGGAGCGACAGTCAAATAGCGCTTTCATGGGTACACAGCCAGAAAGTGTTACCTGTTTATGTTTCTAATCGCACTGATGAGATTCATGACTTAGTTCCTACAGCTACATTTCGCTATGTGAGCACCAGGGATAACACCAGTGACATAATTTCACGGGGGATCTCGGCACAGCAGTTTATGTCTTCCTCTATTTGGTGGCATGGACCTCCATGGCTTACATCTCCAACTGAGTGGCCTCAGGATTTCAGGGATTACATATCTGATCCTTCAAGTCGGCCCCAAGATGATGTGTTAAGTAGTTCGAATGTGAGTACTACACATCAGGATAACAAGTTGGTAGAGTGGGAACGTTACGGCAGCTATGATCAAGTAATACGGGTATTTGCATGGATATACCGTTTCATTAACAACATGAGAAGTCGGGCTCACGGGTCTTTCCTTAGTGAAGATTCGAAGCATATCAGACTCCATGAATTGAGATCAGCAGAAGCAAAACTAATATGTTTAGTACAAAAGGAATCTTATCCTACTGAACATCAAATCCTGAGCAAGGAGTCAAAGGCCAAACCCTCAAACTTAATGAGGCAGCTAGGATTATATATGGAAGGAGGCATTATTAAGTGTAGAGGCAGGATACAAAAAGCGGACACTACTGATTCTGCGAAATATCCTGTCCTCCTTAGCTCCTCTCATTTGATTACCAAACTGTTGATTCGCCAATGCCATAGGACCTGCCTACATTTTGGCGTAAATTATGTTCTGGCATATATGCGACAACGTTGGTGGATCCCTAAGATGCGACAAGCAATTAAAGGGATCCACAATAGCTGTACTATCTGTAAAAGATTACAGGGTAAGCCTTACTCCCCAGTTGATCTACCTCCCTTGCCTGAGTTCAGGGTACAAAGGACTGAACCATTTCAGGTAACCGGGGTAGACTACACCGGAGCGATTCATGTTAGAGAATCGCCCGGTAATATCATAAAGGTATATGCCGTCCTATTCACATGTGCGGTAACCAGAGCGATTCATATTGAATTGATTGACGACCTATCCAGTGAGGGTTTTTTGCATACTCTACGACGCTTTGCAGGCCGCAATGGTTTCCCTCAAATTATTATGAGCGATAATGCGACTTGTTTTGTCGGGGCCTCTAAATATCTCCAGAGTTTAATGGATGACCCGCAGGTAGTGGCTACCCTCACTGGAAAGGGTTGTCAATGGAGATTTATACCAGCACGTGCACCATGGTTCGGGGCGATTTGGGAGAGAACAATCGGTATCGTCAAATCTGCCTTGAAGAAGGTATTAGGAAGGGCACTGGTGACCAGACGGGAGTTGCAAACCATCTTAATAGAAATTGAGATGTCAGTCAACGACAGGCCCTTGACCTATACCTCGGCAGATGTTGATGACCTCTTACCCATTTCGCCTTCCATGATGACATGTGGACGAACCCTTAATACCTTTCCTAAATCGTCCGTAAATGACGAAGATCTGCTAGACCCTACGTTCGGCAATGCTGACGCCACACGTCGTCGCTTCCAGTATGTAAACAAGGTGTCCGACGATCTATGGAAACGGTGGACCCAAGAATATTTGCTGTCTCTTCGCGAGCGTCACTCTCATAAGATCAAAGGGACGAATCAACGATGGCCTCGTATCGGGGATATCGTCCTGATTCATGATGAGCGTCCTAGGTTATTTTGGAAGCTTGGGAGGATTATCGATTTGTTCCAGGGCATTGATGGTCTTATAAGGGTTGCTAGAATACGAACTTCGACTGGGGTTACTACTCGCCCAGTCGTAAGGTTATATCCCCTGGAGCAGGATGTAGAACTGCCGGATGATCCTAGCATCTCTACTGATACCCCTCCGCGGGAGAATGCTGGTGACAGTGCTCCTCAAGGTGGGGCAGCTGATAATGAGAAGGATGATCCTCCTCAGGCTTCAGGTGGCACTCGTCCCAAAAGGAGGGCGGCTATGAGTTCCGTGGATCTTTGGAGATCAAAGATCAAACTAGGTGATCTTTGACTTCGATGTCCTTTTGTTGTTCTCTGTATATAGCTCCTGTATATCATTTTTGGTGGCGGGCAATATGTCGGGAATAGGGTAATGATCCCGACAGGTTTTGGTCCAATAGGACATTTGAATTTGGCGGTATCGTATCGCATGTACGATTTCGGCTGGTTCTTTGTGTATTGTAGTTTATTCTTAAGTTAGGTTAAATATTAACTGTAATGAATAAATATCTACATCAACTCTAGATGTATTATGAAACCAAGTTATGGGTTATAATTATTATGAGCCGGCAGCCATATGTAATTTCGCGAAGCGATCGGACGCCGGCCCTTTAGTCTCTCAATCAACACCATACTTTGGGCTCCTCCGACCATAAACTTATCTCTGTCACCTGTCCTATCTCTCCAGTACAGCCACCCGATCCTCCTAGCCGGCGGCGCTTGTGGCACTTTGGCGCTGCCGACTGGGAGGCTCTTCGGCAGTACTTCTTTGATTTCCCATGGAATGATTTCTGCTTCCATGGCCGAGGACCCTCGGAGAGTGCTGAACGCATTACCGAGGTAATCCTATCGGGCATGGAAGCATACATTCCATTCTCTTTCTCTCAGACTAATGCTAAAAAATCTTGGTTTACTCACGCCTGTTCTACTGCTGTCCGCAATAAGGAGGAAGCATTCAAACGGTACCGACGCCTTAAAACTCAAGACTCTCATTCTTCATATGTTTCTGCCCGGAATCAAGCCAAATCTGTTCTTCGACTTGCCAAACACTCTTTCATCAATAATAAATGCACTGAACTATCCAACTCTAGCTCTTCCCAAGCTTTCTGGCATCTAGCCAAAAACCTCTCCAACAATTTCTCTTCCTCGTCTTTCCCTCCCCTTTCCCACTCTGATGGCTCAACCATCACTTCTTCCTCTGACAAAGCTAAACTCTTCGCTCAAACTTTTGCTAGAAACTCCACCTTGGATGATTCCGGTGCTATTCCTCCCTCTCCGCCCTCCTCTCTCTTACTTATGCCTAATATCCTAATCTCTTCTAAAGATGTACTTTTTACCCTCTCTGGGCTTAACACTAATAAGGCGTACGGTCCGGACGGTGTTCCTCCTGTTGTTCTCAAAAACTGTGCTTCCGTGCTGACTCCCTGCCTAGGCAAACTCTTTCGTCTCTGTCTATCCTCTAACGTCTTCCCTTCATGCTGGAAGTTTGCTCACATTCAACCTGTCCCAAAGAAGGGTGACCGCTCTCAACCCTCCAACTATCGTCCAATTGCTCTTATCTCTTGTCTTTCTAAAGTTTTTGAAACTATTCTTGCTTCCAAATTTCTTAAGCATTTCTCTTCTCATAATCTGCTCTCAGATCGCCAGTATGGCTTCCTTAAGGGTCGCTCTACTGGTGATCTTCTTTCATATCTTACTAACTCTTGGTCATCCTCCTTTCGGGACTTCGGTGAGACTTTTTCTATTGCACTAGACATATCGAAAGCCTTCGATAGAGTCTGGCATAAATCTTTAATTTCTAAACTACCCTCCTTCGGTTTCTATCCCTCCATCTGTGCCTTTGTCTCTAATTTCCTTTCCGGCCGTTCTATAGCCGCGGTTGTGGACGGCCATTGTTCACTTCCTCACCCTATAAACTCCGGTGTTCCTCAGGGCTCTGTCCTATCTCCTATTCTCTTTCTAATTTTTATAAATGATCTCCTTAACTGTACCTTAATTCCCATCCATTCATACGCAGACGACTCAACCTTACACTACTCCATTAGTTTTTCAGAACGCCCCAGCCAGCAATCTCTCAACAACAAACGTAATGAAGCCATAGAACTCTTAAATTCTGATCTAAATACAATTTCCAATTGGGGCAGAGAAAACCTTGTTAACTTTAATGCTTCCAAAACCCAATTTCTCCATCTATCTACCCGTCAGGATCTCCCAGCGGACTATCCCTTATTCTTCAACAATACAAAAATCAACCCTTCATCTTCTCTCAATATTCTTGGTGTCTCTTTTTCTTCTGCTCTCATTTGGAAGGACTATATTACCAGTCTTGCTAAGGCAGCCTCCCAGAAGCTGGGTGTGCTCAACCGCCTCAGGGGGTTCTTTTCCCCTGCACAGCTTCTTGCTCTGTACAGGGGCATAGTGCGCCCTTGTATTGAGTATTGTTCACATGTGTGGGGAGGTTCCTCTCACACCGCTCTCCTAGACAAAGTTGAAAGGAAGGGCTTTCGTATCATTAACTCCCATCCACTCACCAACTCTCTGCAATCTCTCTCTCTCCGCCGCAATGTTGCATCTCTCTCGCTATTCTATCGCTACTATAATAATCAGTGTTCCTCAGAGCTATCCCAGTGCATACCACCTCCTTTACGTAGGGCACGTGGTACCCGTCTTGCAACTCAATCCCACCCCTACTCTGTGCAACTCTCCAACCCAAGAGTGAAACGTTACTCTCAAACTTTCTTCTACTCAACAGCTGAGCTCTGGAACTCTCTCCCAGAATCAGTCTTTCCCTCTTCCTATGACTTAAATTGCTTCAAACTCTGTGTGTCCAGGCATTTTGGCTCGAACGTCCCTTGATTTTGGCCCTGTCACTCTTTCAACTATGGGGGAGGCACTCGCTATAGGCACTTATGCCTTTTGCCTCCCTCAATCACATAGAAAAAAAAAAAAATACAGTCAACATCTCCTCCCCTGGCTCTGACTCAACCCACAGTTCACCATGTGCTACAACTACTAATAATTATAACAACAGTCCTACATCACCAGTCCTCTAAGCTAAGTTCATTGTATCGATATTGTATTATGTGAACATTCCTACATGTCATGCAATTGAACTAGCCGTTTGTGGGGGACTGGATTATACCCATCGACGAATACCTCGTTGTTAATTATATTATATAACTATTTGTTGGGATATTTCATGTACCAGTGATATATAATTTAACCGTTATCTAAATTCCCGACAAATAGTGTAGTGTTGATTGAGAGACTTATGCGGCAGTTTTAGCCGAGCAGGTACAACGTGGATTTGTGGAGAGAGTAGATCTCAGTGAATATGGGGATAACATCCATTACCTTGCTCACCATGGGATTAAAAAGGACAGTTCCACCACTCCTGTTCGTATTGTGTATGACTGCTCTGCTAAATCTAGTGATCGCTCCTATAGCCTGAATGATTGTCTGTACACGGGTCCGTCCCTGGTCTCTGATCTAGCGCAAATTATGTTGCGCTTCAGATGTCATAAGTTTGCATGGGTCGCCGATATTGAGAAGGCCTTCCTGATGCTTCAACTCCATCGTGAAGACAGGGACTCGACAAGATTTTTATGGCCACGGGACCCAATGGATCTAGATTCAGAGTATCTGGTCTACAGGTTCAGAGTCGTCTTATTCGGGGCGACCTGTTCCCAGTTCCTTCTCAACGCTACTATCTTGCGTCATCTTGAGGAGGCTGGACTAGATCTTGACTTCAAGAATGAGATCAAGCAGGGGATCTATGTGGACAATCTTCAAGGCACCGGAGACAATGAAGATTTATTGCTCAAGAGATGCTGGGAGATCCGTGATATATTTGCCAAGGCTCATTTATACTTAAGAGAATGGGCCACTAATAGTGATCTTTTGAAAGGTCAATTTGCTTCTGACGGTGTAGCTACTGAGAATAGTGAGGTGAAGTTTTTAGGCCACAAATGGGACACTACCACAGATTGTATATCCTTCTGTCACACCCCATGCGGCGGTGAGCTTATGACCAAGCGAAACTGCTTAAGCTTGTCAGCGAGGTTGTTTGATCCCCTAGGTTTTTTGCTGCCTCTAACAATCCGGTTCGAAGGACCAATATTTGTCGGGAATTTAGATAACGGTTAGATTATAACCATTTGTTGGGATATTTCATGTACCAGTGATATATAATTTAACCGTTATCTAAATTCCCGACAAATAATTTTTGAGTGTTCCGTCCATCATAATAAAACGCTCACATCCATCCAAAGGTTCACATATCTCCGTGGTCAATTGAAAGGGGAGGCATTGAAGTTAGTCGATGGGTACAAGCTAGAAGCTACCAGCTACGAGTCTGCAGTGGAGTTGCTGAAGAGAACTTACGGGAGAGTGGAAGTCATCAAGACGCTTTAATTACCAAATTCTTCACACTAGATCCTCCATCCTATGATGTGGCGGACCTAAAGGAGTACTATGCCTCCTTTGAGAGCCTCCTCCGATGTATGGAGACAATGGCCGTCACCAAGGAGGAGATATTTAGTGTGAATATCTTGAATAAAATACCCTCTCCCCTAAGGGATATCTTAAGACGACAACTAAGCGACTCTCCACTAAACTTGGAAGCGTTGGTGCAGGTGTACCAGACTGAAGTCTTCAATATGGAGAGTACTGGACACTACCGACAAGTGGAGGTGTCGCCATCTACTGCAGCTTTCCCGGTACAGACTTCTCCTAAACAGAAAAGGCCAATATCATTAGGTTGTAAGTTGTGCAGTGTCCACGGTCATCTGTGGTATCAGTGTCCTAAGTATCCTAAGGCTACACAGAAGATTGGCAAGGCTAAATCGCTTAAGTTATGTACCAGCTGTCTGGCAAGAGACCACTTCAACAGTACCTGCACCAATTCCTACATCAAACCTTGTAAGTATTGCAAGGGGAAACATTGGTTTTCCCTTTGCACCCAGTCTGATCGGCACGACGGCAAAGAAAAGGGGAGAACCCCCAAAGAGTCACATGAGAAAGGTAAGAGCGAGGGTGATAAAGTATCTGCCATGTCCATTGCTTCTCGAGAATGTCAATTGCTTCCTACTATGATGCTGCCAGTAGTGGGGAGTAATAATAATACTATAATGACGCGCACCTTACTTGACCAGTGCTCACAGAGGTCATTCGTTCTGCAGTCATCATTACCCCAGCTCAAGTGTACCAGCAAGGGTCAAGAGAATTTGCGTCTCCATGGTTTCACTGGTGAAATAGATTCCAGTGACTATGATATCGTGGAGATTTCCTATGTTTGTAGAAGAAAGGTATGTCCCATCAAGGCTGTTGTGGTCGACACACTACCCAGTTTCTATATAGCATCAGAGATTCAACCACATTTGAAATATCTCAGAAGCAAGGGGTATAAACTGGCTGATGATCAACTCTCTGCTAACAATGGTATTATGCTACTGGTCGGAGCTGATTATTACTACGACCTGGTTCACCCTGGATATCGGCGGGTAGATAAGCTAATAATGCTCCCCACGATCCAAGGTTATGTCATTTCTGGTTCCTATGCCACTTCCTCTCAAGACACACAGGTGGAGGTGGTTACGGTCCTCAAGGTAGCAGTAAGCCCCATAGATAAATATATTAGGCCAAATGTGCCTGATAATACATGTACTGATATAGATAAGCTATGGGACTTGGACAATATTGGAATTGACCCACATGAACTTGATCGTGAGTCCAAGCTAGCGTTAAGCTCGTATGACGAGACTGTAACGTATGACTCTGGCAGAGGTCAGTATGTGGTAAGGCTCCCTTGGAATGATAACAAGAGTAAATTACCTACTAATTTCCATCTAGCACTTGGTAGGTTACGTAGCCTTCAGAAGCAGTTTGTCAAGGATCCAAGTTATTGCGAGACTTATGCGGCAGTTTTAGCCGAGCAGGTACAACGTGGATTTGTGGAGAGAGTAGATCTCAGTGAATATGGGGATAACATCCATTACCTTGCTCACCATGGGATTAAAAAGGACAGTTCCACCACTCCTGTTCGTATTGTGTATGACTGCTCTGCTAAATCTAGTGATCGCTCCTATAGCCTGAATGATTGTCTGTACACGGGTCCGTCCCTGGTCTCTGATCTAGCGCAAATTATGTTGCGCTTCAGATGTCATAAGTTTGCATGGGTCGCCGATATTGAGAAGGCCTTCCTGATGCTTCAACTCCATCGTGAAGACAGGGACTCGACAAGATTTTTATGGCCACGGGACCCAATGGATCTAGATTCAGAGTATCTGGTCTACAGGTTCAGAGTCGTCTTATTCGGGGCGACCTGTTCCCAGTTCCTTCTCAACGCTACTATCTTGCGTCATCTTGAGGAGGCTGGACTAGATCTTGACTTCAAGAATGAGATCAAGCAGGGGATCTATGTGGACAATCTTCAAGGCACCGGAGACAATGAAGATTTATTGCTCAAGAGATGCTGGGAGATCCGTGATATATTTGCCAAGGCTCATTTATACTTAAGAGAATGGGCCACTAATAGTGATCTTTTGAAAGGTCAATTTGCTTCTGACGGTGTAGCTACTGAGAATAGTGAGGTGAAGTTTTTAGGCCACAAATGGGACACTACCACAGATTGTATATCCTTCTGTCACACCCCATGCGGCGGTGAGCTTATGACACAACCCCAACAATCCCATGCTGCGGCATTGCTTGGACAAAGAGGCTAGAAGTGAAGTTGGGTCCCTGGACTGACTGAAGCCCCTGCGGGTAACCATACCGGGAAAAATACACTAGCAAGCTTCGGACCACCGTCTTCGCCGACCCATTTCTCATAGGGTACGCGTCAGGGTACCTCGTTGGTACATCTCTCGACTGTGCAACACTGTCCTCCTTCAACTCGACAGCACCAGTACCACATTCAAGAACCTCCGGGTCTTCCAATTGCAACTTACGAATGTCCGAAGGAGTAAGCCTATCCAAGTGTTTGCGAAACAACTCATGTCCCCCTCCTACATTCAAATTGGCCTCCCGTTGCTCTTCCGCTGCGTACCGTTGCTGTCCCATCGTCTTTTTAAGCCCATCCTCTGCCCCTTCAGGAACAGTTACTGGGTCTTCTTCAGACTCGATATTTGGTCCTAATACTGAGTCCCCGAGAATGTCCGCTGATACTAAACTCTCAACCGCATCAACTTTCAACCCCCTCTCGGTACCCTTCCTCCGCTGATCTAAAGATTGTTGACCAGAATGTGACTCCCTGGATGCAGAATCTCCGGTGACAACACACGCCATAGGCTGCCCCGGACACTTCTCAACCCACTTCTGCTCCTCCCTACTCACGTCGGCCGGCTTCTTGGCAACGACCAAGGGTGGAGCCTTAAGTAGGTCCCGCAAAGTCGTTGCCGAGAAGGAGGTCGACGCCCCCAACAGGTAACTTCTCCACAATCCCTACATCCAGGTTCCGAGTCACACCATCAACTTCCACCTTCATTCTTACAAGCGGGTATGACCTTGTTGCATTAACTCCCTGAACCACAACCACCCGCGCCGTATTGACAGGTTTACCAGTGAAATTTCTCAACAGTGTTTGCGATGCCCCAGTGTCACGCAAAATTCTCACCTCATGTCTTCTACCCCCCCACTCCACACAACCGAGTCCCCTGTGGTCACTAAAGGCATCACGGACAGGGAATAAGCCTTCCGGATCCTTCTGCACTGGCAGTGTATTTACCTCGGAAGAAATGCCTCTAACAAACTCCGATGTCCTCTTGAACACTCCAATGCCGTGAGCAAAAGACACGGCTGCCGGAGGAGGTCGACTAGGGCACTCATTTGCCTTATGACCCTCCTGGTGGCAACTAAAACACATAAATTTCTGTTTCAGCTTATACTGTGATGTAAAAGGCCCCTGACTTTTCACATACGGTGTGGTGTAAGGTTTGGATTCAGTTTTAGTTTCATGGCTCTTCTGTTTAAATGTGTCATTGTTACGGGGAGGGGGAGGATAACGGTCCTTAGCACTTACATCGTACTTCTGTGAGGACCCGCAACCCCGAATCAACGACAGCCGTCGATCAGCCATTTCTGCTGCTTCGACTAGAGTTCTTGGGTTTTTCTCCTTCAAGTTCAAAGTTAGATCACCGCCCGTGCTCTTAAAGAACTGCTCCAACATCATTAACTGCTTAATTTCATCAAATGTTGTGACCTTCTCAGATCGGAGCCAGTTTCCCATAGCATCGGACAAGTCCCGGGCGTGTTCCAAAAAGGTGCTATCTCTTCCCTTAGTTACACCCCGGAACTTCAAACGGTACGTTTCTGGTTGCAATTCGTAAGCCCTCAGGACAGCCTCCTTGAGATCCTCGTACACAATACATAACTCCAAAGGTAACGCATCGTAGGCTTTAAGACCCTTGCCTATTAATCTAGAGGATACAAGTGCTGCCCATTTATTCTCTGGCCACTGGTGTTCCTGGCACTTCTTCTCAAAGCGTGTGAAAAATTCTGTTACACCACTCTCATCAAACACCGGAACCAGTTTCAATAAGTGCGAGAGAGACTGCTCATGAACACGGTTACCAGCCCCAAGTCGCTGTCCCGTTGTCTCTACTCGCGACTTCTCTACGTCCATGTCGGCACAGTACCTAGTCGACTCGGCTTGGATTTTTGCTAGCTCTATTTGCTGCTGAAGCTCACCTGCCCTGATAGCCTTTCTCTCTTCGATCTTAGCTAATTCGAGCTGAAGCAATAATTCTGGAGATAACCCTTGAGGAGGTGAAGGTGCTACAATGTTTGAAATTACCGGTGGTCCCCCCAGGGGCAACCCACCCTGCCAGCCACCACCCAACTGCGGAAGCGTACCCGGGGTCGGCAAACTACTGGGATGGCTGGGAGTCGAGTGTAGGGGAAGCATGGCCGAAGGGCTCTGAGCACTCAACCCATCTCGCTCACCAGTCACCCTGCCCAGTACACACGTTATCAAGTTATCCTTGGTCATGCTGCTAGTAACCGCATGACCGATAGCTGTGGCCAGGCATTGAAGACCGTACCGATCCATACCCTCCAACCGCTCGGCAGTAACAGGCCATTGCAAAAATATCCTAGCATCCTCCTCACAGTTCACCCGATTAACCCTTTCATCATGCTGCTGTTCCTCAGTTTCGACATTACGTACTGTGTCTCCATTCTCCTCTGATCCGGTATAAGACATGATGCTCACAAAAATTTCCCACCTCAATATTCAGAAAAGAAGTACCCCAAACTCTTATACCTCAATATACACACACAAATTCTCGGAAATACTCAAGGGCTATACTATGTTGCGAAAAAAATATATATTCTTGCTGATCCCCGCAAAATATTCTCCAAAACCACAAATGTTCCCTGCTAATAAATGTAGGTTCACCAAATCCTAGGTAAGGTCGCCATTTGTTACGACTGGGGTTCAAATATATCAGGGCTCTTATTCATTGGACTAGTAATGGCATAAATGTTACAACGGAAAGCGCTAGCTCCAACCTCTGAAGTATATTCCCAGTGAACAAAGAACACAAATACTCTACAGAGTTCTATATGCAATAATAGGCTATCAAACTCTCAATAAATGTGCGTCTACTCTAGGCTTAATGTTATGTGAAAACAGCCTATTACTACCTATAACCGAAGGTGCTTGGTTATGGTATGCAAAGTAAGGTGGTAAGAGAAGTTACAGCTTACGTTACTTTAATCAATAAATGTCAGGCACTCCTGCATGAAAGAAAGTGCACTAAAGTCCTTCAACACTAACAAGGAATCTTCTTTAAATGTTAGATGCTATAAAGATGCTCGTATCGGAAATGGAACCCAAAAAGGCAGGCAGCGGAACAATGCTCGTGCAGGCTATGCACACAAAAAGGCAGAATATATAATGCCGTCGGAGCCAAGAATATCCTAAACACTACAACACTAATAATAATCGCCACGACAATACCGTATTCCTATCAACAAAAAGAGCCTAAGTCGTTTGTGTCTCAATACATCAAACTAGGCTGCGAAATGCTTGTGTAATCATAAATGGGTATGCATAAAAAGAGTAATTAGGTTAATATACTTAATGTCTACTGTGACTGATAAAGTCTAGCTAGAGTCAATGATACGAGATACTGGTGCGCATGGCATGCCGCATAGCCTAGTGCAAATCTCAAGTCTGTGCGTCAAATATTACGTTATAATGAAGGGTAGCTCTCTTGAGAAACCTTAATACCGAAGTATTAAGCGTTCTCCTGGCGTACCTCAAAGACAAACAATCGAGACTAGAACAGTGCAGAATGGTATAGGCAAAAAACCCTCATTCGTGCATGCTCTACTCTCAATGGCACACAGACTAGAATTTACTCAATCAACTCCAGTTCTCAGGTATGTCGTGCCGCTTTTAACTGAAGCCAGCACTCATAGGAAACAATACCTATAATATCAGACTCCTAGTCTAGCATTATCTAATCCAGCAGAACACTAATAATTATAGGAAGCGGCAATATGAAAGCCAACCAATGCTTTGTGATCCACTTATCTTAACAACTAACATACATAAGCTATATCAGACCTTAACACACAATACAACTGGCCAGCATGAAGCTGATTTTGCAGAGTTAACCAGAGGGGGGTATAATATTAATAAAAGGTGGTGAAAGATATGGAAAATGAGAGAGATAGGCAGAGGAAAAGATTCTCAGGTACGGAGCGGAGACAGATAGCAAGGGAAAAAAGATGGGTGTGTTCTAGAAACCAGATCTGAGGGAGAGAGTGGCGAGGAACTGTATATATACTCGCACTAGCTCGAGCCGCGTGGGGAAAAAGGCGGTTACAAGTCAACTAACCACTAACAAAGCTTGCAGCATGGTAAGGACCTCCCTCCACCAACCCCCGCGAGGCAGCCAGCCGTGACGTCATCGAGCGGGACAAAAAACACTGCGCGCCCCCTCTCACTCTGTTCTACTCTCTCTCTCTCCCAGATCCCATCATTACTAGTTAATGATAAAACATATACTTTACAATTAAATATATAAAGCCTTGACACGGGCGAAAACAAAGAGCCTTTCTGGACTGCCCATGACACGAGCTTTCATATGAAATAAAGCACACTCTAATACATAAACTGTAGCCCCATCCACTGCCCTGGCGATCCTAGCAAGTCACTGTAGGACAAGCCATGCGGTTCTAACGGAGTGGTTAACGTCACAATATATTCAGGTATTATATTATACTAGGAGGGTTTAGTAATAGACATACAGGGGCTCGGTAATTGTTATAATACTTAAGTAGTAGCATTTATGATAAAGATTTATGCATGATAGTCTTTTGTCAGAGAAGCCCTGGTCTCGCAGTTAGACATCGGAGGGCACGGTAAACATTATAAGTTCAGTCTGGTAACCTACAATGGATCTAAGTCGAAGTGAGTCATTACCTGAATAGCGGGAATCCAAATAGGTGGTAACGGGAGCTTTCGAGTTCCAAAGTACTATCTATCGCGGGTCGACGAACTATTCAATTCGTGTATTGAACCAATTTCGACCCGAACAGGAAGTGGGTTACAGGACTCGTATTAGCTTACGAGTTTGGGCTGTTAAATAAAGTGTACAAAACCCAAATAACTGTCTAATTATTCCCCCACCTTAGTAGTGTGCTTGGACTTAGAAATTTAAGTACAACATTTTGGTGGCAGCGGTGGGATTCGACAAATTGTTTGAGTTGAGTATAATTATCTAACAGAACATACATAATGGCGACAGTATTACCGTTCAGAATATGGGAAGAGGGGAAAGAAGAAATTGAGCTATGGATTGAACAACTAGAATGTCAATTCACTCTACTTGAGGTAGGAAATGATGGGAAAAAAATCGCCTACAGAAAGGCACACTTAGGCAAGGCTCTAAACGACGTAAGAGTATGTCTAGAGGGACTAGTATCGTGGGCAGAAGTGAGGGCCGCTCTAATTGAGGAGTTTGGCCGAGAAACCTCCACATGGAAGGCCCGAGAGAAACTAAAGACTATGAAACTGGACGGCCAGAATGTGAGAACCCTGAGGAGGGGAATCACGAAGTATGTCAAACTCACGTATCCACATAAGGACCAAGAGAGTCAGGAAACAGAAATTAGAGAGATCATGATTCAAGCGTGTCCTGTGGAAGTTAGGAAACACTGCATTATCCATGAAGTGACTACCACAAAGGAACTCATGGAGGTGATCAAAAAAGTAATGGAAGCCCGAGAATTACGAGAGGAGAAAAAGAAAGGGGAAGAGGAAACTCCAAACAAAGGGTATCCGAGAACAATTGTCCGATGTTTTGTATGTAGGCAAACTGGACACCTAGCTAGGAACTGTTCCAACCGACCCCATACTCAAACCCCTAGATTTAACTCGAGGCCCCCACTCCAAAATGATCGACCCCTACCAAAGGTGACCGACCCAAACCAGGGAAGATTGCTCCTAGTCGAGTACCAAGAGATGGAAACCCAACTGAAAGTCACAATGTCGGAAGGGGAAGAACTATGAACTATGAAGAAGGCTTAGCGTGTGTAGCTGGGACGGAGGTTGGTTGGAGAGTGAGAGCGAGCGCGTTGCGTTTGTCTCTGTCGTGACCTACCGCGCACGTGCATAACATATGGAAAATGTATCCCATCTTTTTTACAATGAGATACTTATGAACAATCTTAAATAATACAAATATATATATATATATATATATATATATATGGGAATTATAATCCTACAATACTTTCCCATATACAACTACAGAATAATATATTCTACCCAATCATGGAACGTTCGACCAAGGTTATGGAAGCGTTCAACTTAAGACTACGGAAGAGTTCAACTTAAGACTACGGAAAGATACGTAACGCTACATCAACCCAGATTACGTAACATCGAGACTGTTCATACTAGATAGAGTATACTAAGTATGGACATATTCCCACCAACAGAAAATATACAAAATTTACATGATTAGATTTGCCCGGTTATCCCGCCAAGCTTGGGAGGATATCTGGGCTGCCTGTCGGCTGGGGCGTCCGCCGGACGCGTCAACAGGCTGCGCCGAGGTAGGAGCCAGGGAGGGGACATCAATGGATAACTGATCCGAGGGGGTGTCCTTGCGATCGAGGTCACCCTCAAGAGGATATAGTCGTACTGTTGGCCGTGTGATTAGTCCAGTCCTGGTGCGAACCTTTGCTGCCCGAACCTCACCATCACGATCTGGTAACAACTCCTCTATCCGACCCAATTTCCAGAATGCGCGCGGGCCCTCTTCATGGATGGTTACCACGTCCCCTACCCTAGGCCAATAACCTTTTAATGGTGTTAGTTTACTTTTTTGCGCTTCCCTTAAAGTCACCAGATATTCTGTTAACCAGCGATGCCAAATATCTCGCGATAATTTACGAATATATTTGTAGCGGGCCGATATCACGTCCTTACTTGTGTAGTCTGGATCTTCCATAGTATCCTCATCATGCTCTTCAGGAAGATCCCGCAGTCTGTATCCACGTACCAGTACTGAGGGTGTGATTGGGGTAAGGTCTTCCAAATCACCAGAAGCATAGTATAGAGGGCGATCAATTACGGTGGCTTCAATCTCCAAGAGTATGGTGTTGAGTTCCTCAATCGAGATGAGAGCTTTACCCTACACCTTCTTCAGACCCGCCTTTACGATGCCTATGGCTCTCTCCCATGTGGCGCCAAACCAAGGCACTCTGGCGTGAATGAAACGCCATTCGCAATTTACATCCGCAAGGCAGGTCTGAATCTTGGAATTGTTGCTCACTTCTTTGAGATATGTAGATGCCCCTATGAAAGTCTTTGCATTGTCACTCACCATGATACGTGGATATCCCTGTCTACTGCAGAATCTTCGGAAGGCATGTAGGAAGCTATCACAAGTGAGGTTGGTGACCAGTTCCAGGTGAACTGACCTGGTAACGGCACAGGTGAAAAGTATCATATACACCTTAAGATTGGGTGAATCTTTCACAGGGATTGCTCCACTGTAGTCAACCCCGGTAACTTTGTAAGGGTCACCTGGGGTGGTTCGCAGGTTTGGTAAGGGAGGAATTCCGACGGGATCATAATGTGTTCCCTGTACTCTTCTACACTTTAAGCATTTGTGTAGGACTTTCTTGACCACCTGCCCGATTCTAGGCACCCACCATCGTTGTCTTACATAGGTGACTATATGACCAACCCCATAATGACAACATAGTCGGTGACATCTATCGATGATAAGATGGGTGAAGGGATAATTGGGGGGTCAGTAGTATTGGATACTTACTTGCCTCAGAGAGGGCTGCCAATCGTAATCTGCCTTCGCAATATATCAAGTCCCCCTTCAAGTGTAAGCCCAACTGGTTGATCAGGTTATTCCTGGACTTTGTTCCCTTAACCAGTAATTTATATTCCTGCGTATATATTTCTTGTTGACAGAGCTTATGTAATAATTTATCTGCAGTTCTGATCTTCACATTGAGGTAAGCACTACCTGTGGGAGGTGTGCCTTTGATTTTTGCTTTTACATGTTCTACAAATCGTATCACCCATGCTGTAACACATTGTAACTTCTCATAGCTGCTGAATCTATCCCAGTCCCATAACCATGTGTCTTCGTCAGGCACCGAGTCAATTACCGGTGCCATAATAGCAGTGTGTTGCTCGCTCAATCTATATTTTCTGGCCATTCGTTGGGATTATTAAGCCAGCATGGGCCATTCCACCACAACGCAGAATATTTGAGAAATTTAGCAGATACACCACGAGTAATGCAGTCACTTGGATTCTCTTTGGTAGACACATACCGGAACTGTGCGGTTGGGAGCAGGGTATGAATTTCGTCGACACGGTTGGTGACGTACACTGGTAGCTTCTTTCGGCTATGTAACCAGTAGAGCGTAATTTGGCTGTCACTCCATATAACTGTCTCCGAGATGTTTAGCAAAGTTTTAAAAGTTCCCTCGATAAAGTGAACGAGTCTAGCAGCCAACAGAACTGCAGTCAGCTCTAATTTTGGGATGGAAAGGGATTTGATCGGGACGACTTTCGCCTTTGCCATGACTAGACGGCTGCCACTTGTGTCAACAACGTATATGGCGGTGCCGTACGCGACCTTGCTAGCGTCTGCGAAGGCGTGAATAGAAACAGGATGGTCCATGACAACTCTCCGAGGAAAATTAAAACCCTTACAGAGACGAAGATCCGAGATAATGTCTTCCCACTCCTGAACCAGATCGCCAGTCAAAACCTCATCCCAACCTAATTTTATCCTCCATAATTGCTGAAGGAATAATCTTGATTTGATCGACACCAGTAGAACTATCCCCAAGGGGTCAAAAAGTTTAGCCGTCATACTCAAGCAAATCCGTTTTGTAATCTGCGAATATTTGGCGTACTGAACGCCGAATGAGAGGGTATCGGTGTCCGTTTCCCAAAGCAACCCTAGCACCCTAACATGTTCCTGCTGTACCGCCGCCACACCATCCCGTTGCAGTACAGTCCGCAAAACAGAATTATTTGTCCCCCATTCACGCAGATGTAGATGGGCATCATTCATAATTTCTCGGACTTCACCATAGGTATGAATCAGGAAATCTTCATCATTACCTGTACCCCGTAAATTGTCGATGTATACAGAATAATATTGTATAGCCCTGACCGTATCTGCTGAATAGCCTGCGGATCTGCACTGACATTCGACAAGTGATTTAAAATGGTGGCATTTAAAAGAAATTGGGAACACATCGCGCCAAATAAAACCGCCCGGAATCTGTAACAAATGAGGGGGGAATCTAGCTGCCGTGGAAATTTTGGCCACATAAACAGCGTATAGTCCTGGTCGTCTTCATGGAGTTTTAACATCAGAAACGCTTTCTCGATATCAGACACCCAGGCATACTTATCGAGTCTAAACCGGAGCATAACCTGCGCTAAGTCTGGTACCAGTGAAGGTCCAGTATGCAGGCAGTCATTAACACTTAAAGAGCGGCCTATGCGGTTTATAATATGTAGCCACCAGCGGGGTGTTTTTACCCAAAATAGGGCTGTTTACGTGATCATTTTCATGCCTAAATAAGACCCAGAACGTAAAACAAGTAGCTATCCCTGAAAGGGCATAAACAGAGCTTTCGAATGACACCATAACGATCCTTTTATGATGGCTAGTTTTCTTGCAAAAACCGTGCAACGCGAGTGCAAAAAGCATGTAATTAGGCACTTTCCCCATACAATTCCGTATATAGCGAGTGAGAGAGGGAGGGAGGAGGTGGGATTCGTGTCAGTAGGTTCGCCGCGGTGGTCTGGAGCAGTCATACGCTCGCTACTCTCCTGCCACCACTTGTCTCTCTCTCTCAGCAACATTACGTGCTGAAATTGCCACACGATATATGTCGAGCACCGCCACATAGTCCAGCTTTATTTAACTCGACTTATGTTGCGCGCCGCTAAAGAAGGGTTAAGACTAGGCTGACGATCACTCATCTTGGCGGAACAGTCGAAGACGATACGCACTGGCATAGTTTTGCTCTCCTTGACTACTCCATGATGAGCCAAGTAATGTCCGGTATCTGATTTATCAAAAGGCACCTCTTCTATAAAACCCGGGGACACCTGCTCCTTTATGACTTTTGAGTATTCCTCGCAAAAGTCAGGCTCTTTGATGAATCTTCTCTGAAGACCCCGAAGACGGCCTATGGCCAATCCCTTGTTAGTTGGCAGCTGATCCTTGTAATTGTTCCAGGGTAGTCTCACTTTATACTGTTGGCTGTCAGGATCGTAGGTAACGGTATCCTCATACGACGATAGTGCTTGACGCTCAATTTGTAAGTATTCCTTAGGGGTTATCCCGATATGATCTACTTCCCACAAAACGTTTAATAATTTTTGCATTGTGGAATATTTCCAGTGGACATGTATTTGTCCATTGGGGTTACTGCTACTTTCAATACAGTAATTACTTCTGTGCTGGAGCTGGTAGGTTGTGCCACATATGAACCACTTATGGCGTACCCATACTTGGTAGGAAGCAGAATTAGGCTACCTGACCTTTTATACCCAGGTCGCACTATATCGTAGTAGTGATCTGCACCGATGAGCAGCTCCAATTGATCTGTGTCCGTTGCATGAGGATCGGCCAATTTTATGCCTTTACTTTGTAAACTAACCAGTTTAGACTTTAGGCTAAGTTCACCTTTATGTTCTGGCAATTCATCAACCACTATTGCGTCTAGATGACGATATTTACCTCTGTGTTTGTAATGCAGTGCCACAACATTATATTCCCTAGAGGCTTGTTTTCCGGTAAATCCGTGAAGACATAACTCCTCAGTTCCTTTAGAAATGTAGGAAAGGGAGGATAGAACAGAAGACTTCACAAAGGTCCTCTGAGAACATTGGTCAAGTAATGATCTGATTTTAACACAATTATTATCCTTACCCTTTACCGGCAGCTGTACGGTGGGTAAGATTACTGTATTTTTACCTGTGGCAACGGACATTGTAGTTGAAGTAGTAGCAGTATGCTCTCTCTTGGTGTTATCCTCCGCTGGTCTACTTGCCTTCCCTTGTTTCTGTGTACACAGGGAATGAAAGTGTTTGCCCTTACAAAACTTGCAGCTTCTTATGTTAGGATTAGTACAACCCGAATGGCCATGCTCTTTTGACAAGCACCCAGTGCAGAGACGTAGTTGATGGGCTCTTTTAATTAAGAGGCCCTGTCTTATACTTCATACACTTGTACCACAAATGATTGGTGCCACTACACAGGACACAGTTAAATTTCCTGTATTCACTTTGAGCGGTAAATGTTGCCGTAGCCATGGGTGTACACCCTACTTTGTCTTGACCTGCCAAATTGTACACTTCAGCCTGGAAGCAATGGGTGAATTTCTTATAATCCATGGCTCAAGTCTCCCATTTCCCGTGTTATGGTTTCTTTTAGTGGTGATGGTAACTTATTGACAAGAGTCACCACACAAAATTCCTCCAAACAAATACCATGGCTAATGATTGACCTAATCACACTCTCTGTATTGGCATAGAAGTTCTTTAGGTCAGCTGTTTGGTATTTGGGTGACGCTAGTTGATTGAATTGGGTAACATAAGCTGCCTTGATTCGATCTGGATGCCCATATGTCTCTTGCAGGAGCTCTATTGCTGGGGCATAACTTGCGCTTTCGACAATGAATCCTTCGACTAGCTTATGCGCATCACCCAGAAGCTGACCCTTTAGATAGGTGAAGCGTTGTATATCTGTGAGGTCGGGATTGTCATGGATGGTACACTTGAACATCTCCCAAAATCCCGACCACATCGTGGCATCACCCTCGAATTTTGAAAGAGAAAGATGTGGTAATTTAACGGTGGACTTCTTTGGCTCAGGTCGAGTCGACTCCCTCTTGACCTCTGGAGCCAAGACCCCTTTTAATGTGGCAACGATTACTTGTATGCCCTCCATATACAGGGTATCCTCTCTTAACTCCGTGAAATACTCGGCGTCCGTCTCGTAAATGTTGGCCAGGTCCTCCTGTGTGGCCTCATACTTGTCAAGTTGGTTTTGAATACTGAGCAACCTGGCCTCCACCTCCACCCCAGACGCCGATTCAAGGAAGTCGTCGATGTCAGAGGCCACTACCGTTAAAGAGCCCTTAAGCCCAGCCCGACGCCGTTGTAAACTTTTAGCCATGATTATACGGTAAGGAAATGTATTGATGTTAAATCAAACTATCAATGCTAGTCTAAATAAGTTGCAGACAACAATACAGTACTCCGAGAAATCAAATTAAATCGCGAGCCGAAAATAAAACATCCTCACGAAATGTGGAATAAGAATTGTGCGCAATATAGACTAGCAATTTGGAGTCTGTCAATTTAACACCTTACATAATTTAGAAATTATAGAATCATTACACCATAATTCAAGAAAAGCCGGGAGGGAAATTTGGTACAATACAGTATAGGCCAAAAGTCTCTAGATGTAAAAAAAGAGGTACCGTTTTAACCCTCATCTAGCGGGGGGTTTTGGGCTATTTTGGGCATATTCAGGCCCTCCTGAATGATAAATCAAGTATCTGCATGAAAAGAAATTTATTCAGCAAAAAAATAGGCGCTAAACGCTTCAAAATGAGACCAGAACGAGCTACGTAGCACTCGTCGTTCTCAGGCAGTGGTACCGCCAACATGGGAGTTTAGCGTATAGCGGCATATTTTTTCCAGCTACGCTCACTACTGGCTACACTGCCGGCCTCTCGAGAACACAGGGAGGGTGAGTCAGTGGGCGGCGGTAGGCCCTGGGAGTCGGACGTGTGGCCCGCTGCGCTCCTGGCCATTTGCACTCGATTTTAACCCTTTAAAAGCCTTAATAATGCTCCTAACTGCTGCAAATTGGCGCCCGGTCGGGCGCCGCTCTTTAAGGGTTAAAGTTATAATAAATTCAAGAATTTTAAGAGAGAGAGAGCCAATAGGGAAATTTAATCAGGCTAAACTCAATTTGTACCGCTAATTTTGTATTATTAAATTTAATAAATGTGAAAATTGTACACAAGAAAAGTTCATATCAAGAATTCACAAGGAAAAAGTTTTGAGTTGGATTAACACACACTCAGCCTATCAATTATCATATTACTCCACCTTCAGGGCACACGACGAGAGTAGAATTTAGAAAGATATGTGAATGAATAAAAAAGTTATTTGACTATAATTTTGATATAGATTGAATAACCTTAACTTTTGAAATTATTATACAGTACAGTATGGATGATTTTAATCTTAGTGCCAATCAATTGTTATATAATTTGGGCCTAAAGGATATGCAATCAAAATTTAATTAATATACTGTACCGACTTTGAAGGATTATTAATCTAGGCTATACTGATTTTGTTGGTCTACTCTAACGTCATGGTGGGCAAACATCTCGTCGTATGACCTGGCGACCAACGCATACTCGTCCTGCCCAAAGCACCGGCGACAGGTGTCCAGGATCTCCGAAAAGAGACGCTTTGATGCCTCGTGCGTGAGGTGTACTCCGTCGCGACCGAAGTCAGCCTCGGAGGTATTCATTGACTGATAGCGGTCCCGGGTGAATGGGATATGGTGCTTTAGCCAACGGTTAACCGCGTTTCTAATGCGGTTAAACTCGTCCGTAGAGACCCCTCGTGGAGCCTGCCGCTTCTCCCCCAGAGAGCCGAACCACCTACTCAGCTAGGACCTCGATCCCCTCCGCAATCTCTCTCGGACTGACCCCGCTTCTTATCTCGTTCCCTCCTATCACCAAGAAGGTCAAGTCGGGCTTCAGCTCTAAAAACTGACCCCAGGCTTCTGTTGACCTCAAGGTGCTGACGCGGGCACCAGGGGTGGCCAGAGGAATCACGGAAAAGAAAGGCCTTTGTACGGAGCGGTCCACGTACAAATCCCTGACGTAGGAGTGGCCCAAGATAGCCACTGTTACGACCGGGCACTCGGGTACACTAGGGCTCTTACACAGGACTCGAGTATGGCTCGCTGCCACAACGGAAACACACGATCCCAACCCCAGAGTACTGCCAGCCGAACAAAAAACGCCACTACCCTCCAGAGTTCTATCTGCTATAACGGGGTATACAAGAACTCGGTACTAGCGTTTCACACAACAGACTAATAACAAGACGGGAGTTATCTAGTCTGGTCAACAATCAAACAAAGAAGAAAGTACTACAACACTAAAGAATAGTGTTGGCCGAAGCCGAAGTAATCCACCCTTGACTAAGAACTTAAGAAGTCCTCCACCCTCTACTTCGGATCGGCACTATTACGTTACGTTAAACAATAGTCCTCGAGCATCAAGCAAGGAATCTTCTGATAAAGTTAGATGCTTCTCGAATACTCGTAAGAAGTAAGTATCGGATTTTGAACAGCAATTCAATAAGTAACACACTGGCAATTAACTAATATTAAAGGCTTTAAATTGACATAAGAAGAATTATAAGAATAGACAATAGTAAATGGCAAACATTAAGAAGAAGTACTCCGACAATGCACTGACAATAGCCTACTAGGATTGTGCTCGTGGGCCACTAATCTCTAAAGTAGCTAAGCGTGCCACACATGAAATCAATAGTGCATAAACAATAACATACATAAGGAGAAGCTTCAATACTATGCTGTATCTGCTGGTCGAGCAAAGTCTAGCTGGGATATCTAAGGTTAGGAAACAATGGCTGAGCAAGCGGCTCGTAGCCTAGCGAGGTCCTTAAGACTGTGCGGCCAAATTACGTTAATTGACGGGATGCTCTCTTGAGAGATCCAGATCACTAGTATCTGGTTCTCTCCTGGCGATCCTCTCAAAGTCAAGCAAACGAGATAGCACAGTGTTGGGTGGCAGAGGCAAAAGCCCTCACTCGCAACACAGTGCTAAACTCTCAAGGTACACAGTCAGAAAGACCACCTAGGCTTCCCACGTCTCCGTTGCAATTGTACCGGTTCAACCAAAACCTAGTACTCATAGGAAATCACAACTCCCGAAACCTTATCCCAGTCTAGCATTACCTAAACCAGCAGAAAACAGGAACATGGATAATCGTACACAGGGAAATGCATATACGAGTGCAACAAACATCAATCAATCCTATTCTAGTTATCCCTTCCAAAATAGGCTATCTAACAGGCATATATCTCGTGAGAACTCAAGCGATAATACTTTGGCTGACTAAATCTGCACCAAAGGGATCATGGGTTAAAAAGGGACGAGAAGAGAAGAAGATAGGCTGTTCAGAGAGTAGAGAAAGTTCACATCAGTCGGAAGAATATGGATAGTTGCAAGGGATATGAGAAGTCGCTCTGCCTGATGAGTTCTAAAGAATTGTGGCGAGGACCTCTCCTTTTATACTCGGCCCTCTAGCGGCATATCGCAAACTACTAAGGACCGCCCACTGACCAATCATTACTCATATTCTCAATCTGAAGGATTCCCAGCGCTTGAGGAGGGAGGAGGGAGGAGGGAGGGAGGCTACCTACCTCGTGGCGCGCTCACTGGCGGTCGTACATAACTCTCTCTCTCTCCTCATTATAATAAGTCCCACACACAATACTTATATCTAATGATATAAAATAGAACTCGTTGACTTAGAAGAAAACAAAATACATAATTATAATACTTATAGTACAACGGCTCACATAAACTGAGTTAGGAAACTCTACACGGACTACAGCCAAAGTTCCTGCCCTGACGATCCTAGCGAGAGTGGGGTCTGACTGAGCGTTCTGTACAGCATGCTCATACTCGGCATGCGTCACACCTCCCCCAAGATTTTACTTGCTCAACCCTGAGCTAAAATCTGACACGCAGAACCTCATCAAACCCCTCACACCCAGCGACCGCATGGCACTAAAACAACGCTGAGTTTAACACTAAAACACATCTTATAAAAAAAAAAATTCACATTTCATAACTCCTCCCAACAATAGTAAAAGACATAATATCATGCTCCCAGAGCGAGCTTACAGCAGCTCAGCCGTTTGATAGTTCGTGGACTACTCAAACTCTATAGGCTATGACAAACTTATACAATTATCTATATTAAAAGAAAGAGTTTTTTTATGATTTTTATATTTTAATATGTTTTTTCCGGCTGCACTATAAGGGCAGCCTATTTTTTCTTCTATACCAAACGCTCAACTCCTGCTTTACGACCCAATACGCTGGGCTACAACCGCGAGCCAACAAGCACCAAGCGCAAAATACTACTCAAACTAAAGCAGGAGGCTACCCGTGTGTCAATCTCTCCGGGATCATACACCTGTGATAGCCTACGACTGATCATCTACCCTCGATAAACAATCCGCGATCACATTGTCACATCCCGCAATATGACGGATGTCCAGGTTATACTCCTGCAACATCAAAGACCACCTGGTCAGTCTCATATTGCGTTTGTGAAATTGATTTAGGAATCTCAAAGGGTGATGATCAGTGTAGATAACCATGACTGGGCCATAGGCTGGAACATACACCTCGAAGTGCCTGAGCGACAGCACAATCGCCAGTAATTCCTTTTCTATTGTAGAATAGTTCTTTTGTGCAGCATTGAACTTCTTAGAAAAGAAACTTACTGGGTGTTCCACACCTTCATTGTCTGTCTGTAGCAAGACGGCACCAGCCCCTACACCACTAGCATCTGTTGCCAGCTGAAAAGGCCTGTTAAAGTCTGGGGCCCTGAGTATCGGGTGAGTACACAGCAAATGCTTCACCAAATTAAAAGCCTTTTCACACTCAGGCGCCCACAAAAACTTTTTGTCTTTAGATAACAAATCTGTGAGAGGTGCCAACACCGTGGAGTAACCTTTTATAAAGCGTCTGTAGTAGCCTATCATACCCAAGAATCTCATAATCTGCTTCTTGGTGGTTGGGTGCGGAAATTTATTGATAGCCTGTACCTTGTTCTGAGGAGGGCACACCTGTCCCCCTCCCACTACAAACCCAAGGTACTGCACAGTGGCTTTTACGAAGTCACACTTTGCCAAATTTACTACCAGACCTGCTTCACTAAGTTTCCGGAACAAGGTCTCCAGGTGCTCACAATGGCTCTCAAAGTCGTCATCATAAATGATTACATCGTCCAAGTATACGGTGCAATTTGGAATGTCCTTGACAATTTCATTCATCAGGTTCTGAAACGTTGCTGGTGCATTCTTAAGTCCGTAGGGCATAACATTACACCGGTAAGTACTCCCGTCCACCACAAAACCACATACCTCTTTAGCACGCTCGGACAAAGGTACTTGCCAGTAACCTTTTACTAAATCTACTTTAGACAAAAACCGAGCATTACCAATTTTATCAACACTATCATCAACCCGAGGAAGAGGATATGGGTTAGTTGGAGTCAAACCGTTTAGCCTACGGAAATCAATACAGAAGCGTACCTTGCCATCTGGCTTAGGCTGCAGTGTTACGGGGGAAGTCCATTTAACGGTGCCTTTCTCTATCAACCCTCTACCGAGCATATACTCCAACTCATCCCTCAGAGCGGGTAGTTTTATGGGGGGCACACGGTACGGGATTGACTTAAAGGGTAGATGGTCCCCCACGTCAACATCATGCATAGCCTGAGTAGTGAGGCCTGGGTGTTCAGCAAATACAGTGGGGTATGAACCGAGCAACTGACGGATAGCTTCAAACTGCGGCTCAGGCAAATGAGCTATAGCCTCGTCAGCCCTTAGGCTCGAGTTCCCCGCCCACTGATCCGCTGAAACATGGTGATCCCAGCTATCCTCCTCTGAAGCTTGACTGTCCCCCTCTCCTTCTCCACCACGGCCGCAACAAGCCAACACAGGGACAGTGAGAGGCTCAGAGGGGCGCCTCACATACTCTTTTATCAGGTTCACGTGACATAACTGGTTCTTTTTCCTCCGGTCTGGAGTGGCAACAAGGTAATCTAGGTCCGAAATTTTCTCCACAATTTTATAGGGTCCAGTATACTTCGCAGACAAGGGGTTACCAACCAAAGGCAACAAAATTAATACCTCTTGTCCTACAATGAACTTCCGGAGCTTCACTTTGCGATCATACCTGTCCTTCATTAAAGCTTGTGATCCTGTTAAATTCCGACCTGCCATCTCCAGACTCTTAAGCATGCGCTCACGGCTTTCAAACACATACTTTAACAAGGAACAAGGCTGCACAGTTCCTTCCCAAATTTCCCGCAGCATATTAAGGGGGCCCCTGACGCGGTGTCCAAAAATCAGCTCGTTTGGACTAAATCCCAGGCTCTCACCAGGCACTTCCCGAGCAGCAAACAGTACATACGGCAATCCAAGATCCCAATCTCTTCCGTTGTCAGCACAATAACACCTGAGCATGCTTTTAAGGGTGGCATGCCACCGCTCAAGCACCCCTTGGCTCTCAGGGTGATACGCTGACGATACCACCGCCCGTATCCCATGCTGTTGCATTGTTTGCTTAAAGAGATTGGAGGTGAAATTGGACCCCTGGTCAGACTGAATCTCCTCCGGGTACCCGTACCTTGAAAAGTACCACAACAAGACTACTGACCACCGTCTTAGCCATGCCGTTTTTCATGGGGTATGCATCGGGGTATCTAGTGGCAACATCCATGATGGTTAACAAAAATTTATTACCAGCCTTTGTGGGAGGGAGTGGACCAACCATGTCAACAACAATCTTACTAAAAGGTGGCCCAATTACAGGAATAGGGTGCAACGGAGCTTTAGGAATAACTTGGTTTGGTTTCCCGACCCGTTGACAAATATCACATGAGTTTATCCATGACTGCACATGAGACTTCATCCCCGGCCACCAAAACAACTTCCCCAAAGCCGCCACCGTTTTTCTTACCCCCAAATGTCCTGCCAGCGGTGTGTCATGCGCCAAACTCAGTAGGCTATCCCTGCACTCCCGCGGCACCACCAACTGGTCCACTACTCCGGACCCCTTTTTCCAGCTACGGTTAGGGTCTTGAAAACGCCGATAGAGGATGCCATCTAAATAAAAAAAATCTCCCGGCTGTGCATCACCGTCCTCGTCGAGCTCCACAGCTCCATTAGCACACGTTTGGAGCTCAGGGTCCTCCAGCTGCAACCGACGTATATCTGAGGGTGCCAAGCGATCTAACTGCTCCCGGAGCAATGCATGACCCTCCCCGATACTGGGCTGCTCCCTCTGTCTCTCTCGATGTTCATAACGTTGCTGTCGTGGAGACTCGTCATGCCCCGCCTCGTCACTCTCGATGACAGGCCCAGGGGCTACTCCAGAACTAAGTAATGGTGCTAATACTGAATCACCCAGGAGAGCCGCCGAGTCAAAACTCTTAAAACCAACTCCAGCTTTAGCCTCCTCCTGTTGATCGTTCCTCTGCTGGTCTGAAGACGGAGGACTAGGCTGTGACACTTTAGCTGCCCGAGCTCGGGTGACAGCACACGCCATGGGTTGTGCCTGGCACCGCTCGACCCACTCTCGCTCTTCCCTACTCACGTCGGCCGGCCTCTCGGCAACGACTAAGGGTAGAACCTCAGAAGCGGGCATTGCAAAGTCGTTGCCGAGAAGAAGGTCGACGCCCTCCACTGGCAGTTTCTCCACAATCCCAACATCCAATTCACGTGCCACACCATCCACCTCCAACTCCAACCGCACCAGCGGGTATGACCGAGTTGCATTAATACCCTGCACCACTACCACCCGAGCCGCATTTATAGGGTAGCCAGTCAAGTTTTTCATCAAAGTCTGGGAAGCACCTGTATCACGCAAGACCTCTACTCCATGCTTGCGCCCCGCCCACATCACGCAACCCCGTCCTCTATGGTCGCAAAAAACATCCTGAGCAGGGTTCGAGCCTCCCAGGTGCTTCTGCACTGGCTGTGCCTCAGCCTCTGACGAACTGCCCCGGGCAAACTCAGAAGACTTCAGAGACACACCAATGTTGCAGGCCAAAGACACAGCTGCTGTAGGTGGTTTGCTAGGACAGACTCTTGCAAAGTGCCCCTTTTTATGACATTGATAACACTCTAACTCCCCTTTGGGCTTCCCTTGGTACTGGGAAGGGCCCGGCCCCTTCTTAAATGGGACGGTGCTAGTCTTGTGGTCAGTCTTGGTATCATAACTCTTGTACTTGTTTGCATAAGATATATTACTAACTCGGGGGGGTGGGGCGTCACGCCCCTTGTTACCTGCCTCACTACGCTGGGCAGACCCGCACCCACGAATTAATGATAGCCGGAGGTCAGCCATCTCAGCTGCCTCCTGTAGAGTTTTTGGATTCTTTTCTTTAATAGTTAAAGTCATTTCTGCACCTGTACACTTATAAAACTGCTCGAGCAGAAACAGCTCAGTCAACTGTTCGGCCGTCTCAGCTTTCTCAGAACGTGTCCAGTTTGTAAGTGCATCTTTTAAGTCCCGGGCATGTTCAAGAAAGGTCGCCTCCCTAGTCTTTGTAACACCCGTCGCCTCCCTAGTCTTTGTAACACCCCGAAACTTCAATCGATATGTTTCTGGTTGCAACTCGTATGCCCGTAGGACAGCTCTCTTCAATTCTGGGTAGTCAATGCAAGACTCTAAAGGCAGTGCATCATAAGCCTTCAGACCCTTACCCGTAAGTCTGGAGGAGACTAGAGCTGCCCACTTCTCTTCAGGCCAATTATGCTCCCTACACTTCTTCTCAAAACGATTAAAAAATTCTGTGACTTCAGTTTCACTAAATGCCGGCACCAACTTGACTAAGTGGGACAAGGACTGTTCTCTTACTTGGCCCTCACGGCCCATCCGAATCCCTGTCGACTCTGCACGAGTCTTATCTAAATCTATTTGAGCACAATATTTCTCTGAGTCGTACCTAAGCTCAGCCTCGTGCCTCCTAACCTCAATCTCATGCTTCCTAACCTCAGCCTCAATCTCCTTCTCCTGCTTCCTAGACTCAGCCTCAATCTCCTTCTCCTGCTTCCTAGACTCAGCCTCAATCTCATACTTCCTAGACTCAATTTTAGCAAGCTCAAGTCTAAATATCATATCTGGAGACAGGCAGGAAGAGGGAGCTGCCACTACTGAAGGAGGGGGGGCAAGAACTGGGGAACCACCATACGCACCGCCCGAGGGCACTCCAATCTTCCAATTCTCATCCCTCTGTGGGAGAGTGCTAACCTCCGGCAACTGAGTGGACGGCACTGTGGGAGTCGAGTGAGAGGGGATCTGGGGAGGAACCCCCCCAAACGCCCTCTCCTCCGAAACCCCATGTCGCCCACGCAACACCCAGGAAATCAGCTCCCCCTTGGACATCCCTCCTCCATTGGATCTGCCCAAAACCTTGGCTATCAGGTGCAAGCCATAAATATCCACCCCAGTCAGCCTCCCCTCCGTCACATGGTACTGCTTACTCACAAAAAGTCTAGCATCCTCCTCACTAGTTACTAACGGCACCTCCTCAAATGGCATCTCTCGCTCCTCGTCAGTACTAGGGCACGACATACTGAAGTTCACAAAAAATTCTCGAGACAAAAGTGTTAAACTCCCTTATGTAAGCACTAATTACTAAATTAACTGGAGTCTCTTAAATGCTCTCCTAATTGCCTTACAAAAAAAAATATTCTTCAATATGTACGCTAAAGTACGAACAAACA
Organism: Lithodes maja; assembly: GCA_037953745.1. NCBI lineage: Eukaryota > Metazoa > Arthropoda > Malacostraca > Decapoda > Lithodidae > Lithodes > Lithodes maja. The sequence continues at coordinate 87,679 of JBAKBP010008774.1, forward strand.
AATGTTGTACAACTCTGCAGAAAATTATACTGTTCACAAAATCCTAAGCAAGGTCGCCATTTGTTACGACCGGGCACTCGGGTACACTAGGGCTCTTACACAGGACTCGAGTATGGCTCGCTGCCACAACGGAAACACACGATCCCAACCCCAGAGTACTGCCAGCCGAACAAAAAACGCCACTACCCTCCAGAGTTCTATCTGCTATAACGGGGTATACAAGAACTCGGTACTAGCATTTCACACAACAGACTAATAACAAGACGGGAGTTATCTAGTCTGGTCAACAATCAAACAAAGAAGAAAGTACTACAACACTAAAGAATAGTGTTGGCCGAAGCCGAAGTAATCCACCCTTGACTAAGAACTTAAGAAGTCCTCCACCCTCTACTTCGGATCGGCACTATTGCGTTACGTTAAACAATAGTCCTCGAGCATCAAGCAAGGAATCTTCTGATAAAGTTAGATGCTTCTCGAATACTCGTAAGAAGTAAGTATCGGATTTTGAACAGCAATTCAATAAGTAACACACTGGCAATTAACTAATATTAAAGGCTTTAAATTGACATAAGAAGAATTATAAGAATAGACAATAGTAAATGGCAAACATTAAGAAGAAGTACTCCGACAATGCACTGACAATAGCCTACTAGGATTGTGCTCGTGGGCCACTAATCTCTAAAGTAGCTAAGCGTGCCACACATGAAATCAATAGTGCATAAACAATAACATACATAAGGAGAAGCTTCAATACTATGCTGTATCTGCTGGTCGAGCAAAGTCTAGCTGGGATATCTAAGGTTAGGAAACAATGGCTGAGCAAGCGGCTCGTAGCCTAGCGAGGTCCTTAAGACTGTGCGGCCAAATTACGTTAATTGACGGGATGCTCTCTTGAGAGATCCAGATCACTAGTATCTGGTTCTCTCCTGGCGATCCTCTCAAAGTCAAGCAAACGAGATAGCACAGTGTTGGGTGGCAGAGGCAAAAGCCCTCACTCGCAACAC